>CM031674.1:3406012-3513512 GCA_006182925.3 Reinhardtius hippoglossoides
TGTTCCAACTGTAGCTTCACCAGCACCTTGTAGCCGTCATGTCTTCTCTAGCTGCCGTCAGACGCCAACAATGACAAGTGATGATCTCTCTGTGGCTCTTGTCTCTTTCTCGTGCTCACACAAATAGAACAGTAGTGTGGAGTAGATCTGCAATGACTGGGACGACAGATGAAAAGATCTGTTAAAAGACAGAAAGAAAAGCATCGGAGGGGTGATACAACGCTGTTTATACCACAATCAGGCAATTCCAACTTTTTATATTGTAATAAGCGCTTTTCATCATGCTGTAATCGTGACATAATTTCTACAGTATGATTGTGAATGATTGGTTAATCTACTCAAACTGTGGACCATGTCAATAATGTTGCAAAAGTTAAAGCATTTCTACACGATAGGAAGTAATTTATTAGTAAATCATTCATTCATAGTGTTGTCACAATGACAACTTTTCATTCATCACCTGACATCTCATGATGGGGATTAATCTTCTGCTCAATCGAAGCTTTTGATCTTGATTATGATAGAAGATTAGATATGTTTTTTATTTTTTGACCATATCTTTGATCTTTGTCAGATCTGCTCCAAAAGTGAATCATCCGGAGATACGCTCTGATGTGATATTCACACCAAGTTTAGTGAAAATCAGTCCACGCACCGTTGAGTTATTTTGCACACACACACACACACACACACACACACACACACACACACACACACACACACACACACACACACACACACACACACACACACACACACACACACACACACACACACAGACGGGCGACAGCATCACCCAGGTTCCAGGTGTGTTGGCACATATTTAAAAAATGTGACCAGTTTTGGATTAGATCAGCTTTCAGCCACCTGCAGCTAACTGTGACGTGTTGGCGTTGGCTTGTCAGCCATGAATGTGATGTTTTGTTTGGGATTGATTGATGAGCTCAGAGGGCAGAGTGACGCTGTCGGGGAAATGTATTTCCATAAGATCCGAAGATAGAAAAGAGAGAGAACTGGAGGGTAAGAGAAGAGGAGAAACGTCTGGTTAATCAGATCCAAGCAATGTTTGTGTGTGTGTGAGGTTTTGGGCTGCGGTCAAATAGTTGTGTTTGCTTAAGAAAGTTCCTAAATGAGTAAAGTGAGCTGTAATTATCAGTCACAGCCTCGAGGAAAGGAAACAAGACTTTGCCACAGCTCCTTGCAGCAGCAGCAGCAGCAGCAGCACATCCCTGTAGTTTAATCAGGACAGATGCATGTAGAGAGCTCACGAACCCCCCCCCCCCCACAGCGGAGGGCGGTTATCTGAAGAATCCACTGACAGACAGAGATTTCTGGATTTATTTGCAGGATTATTATTTTTAACAGCTCAACTTCTCTAACCCGTGTAATCCTTTAATATTTGTGCCCTCCTTTGTGTTGCAAGGAGCCAGTTGAAGTGGTTCGATGCCTGCTGGGCACCTTTCTATAGAGTTTGTCCGAGCACCGTCTTGGAGGAGAACCCGGGGTAGACCCAGAACTCCCTGGAGGGATGATATATCCTGTCTGACCTGGGTTTACCTCGGGATCCCCCAGGAGGAGAAGGAAGTGTGGATGGCAACGGCACAAACGGCTGCCACACTCTAGGTAATTAATTGGAAACTTGGCCCTCGCTGTAATTACAACCTGTTTCATCCACTGAACATGTGAACCAACAGTCTGGTAGGGAGTCGTAGGGAGCCGGTGGCTCGCTGAGGTACGATGTGCAGCTGTGGACTGTTTAAAAATAACCGTCTCTGAATCTGAGAGTCTCTGAATAGAATGGAAATTCCTCAAACGTCCCCGTATGTGTTTCTGATGTTCTGGCAGAAATATGAGAAACAGGTTTTTCGTATAATATGATGCTATCCAGTGCAGCACCACCACAAACCGGAGCATGTCAAAAGATCTTTAAATTCCAGTGTGAAGTTTATACACTCGGCCTTTATCTCCTTTCTGCTCGTCTCTCTGCTGCGTGCTGTAAATTTAAACTGGGCTCCGGAGCTGCATCTAAAATGACCTCGTGGTTCGTCAGACGATGCGAGATTGTCTTACATGTCGAAAGTGAGAGGACAAACATATTGTCTTTACCAGAAACACATCTGTTCACCGTATGTGAAGATGATGCCCGAAGGTGCGGGTTTGAAACTGAGCTGGTGCAGCAGGACTCCTCTGAACTGCAGATAGACCTCGTCCTTTAGGTTCAGCTCATGGGAAGGTTCTTTATTGATGATGGGTGGAAGATGTCGTCTCTGTGGGATTCTTGTCGTGGGATTCCATCACTTCCTGGATGGTCCAGTGTGGTCAGCACTGTGATTTGTGGGGTTGTAGGTGCAGTGATTTCCTTCTGTTACGAGTATGAAGGCCACATTCAATTTAATAAAATTGTATTTGTATAGCACCAAATCATAACACACATTATCTCAAGGCACTTTGCATAGTAAGGTCGAGACCTTCAAATTCGAGAGAAACCCAACAGTCCCCACAATGAGCAGCACTTCTTTCCTTAATGCTTTTTTTGTGTTGTCTTATGTTGCTTTTACAAGTTGTCATTATGCCTTTTTGTATTTTATGTAACGCACTTTGAATTGCCTTGTTGAAATGTGCTGTAAAAATAAACTGGCCTTCAGCCAAGAAAATGGGGAAGAGAGGAGAGAAGAGAGAGAGAGATAAAGAGGGAGGAGTAGGGAAGAGAGAGGAGAGAGAGACCAGGAACAGTTGTGTAACCATAGAGGTGTATGACAACAGTAAATCATGAACGCTTAAAATGTCTCTGCTTTTACATCCTCCCCCACCTGAAGGAATGAATGCATTTTAAGGATAGCAGCAGGATTTTAATCCATTTTTAAATACTGGTAGTATATGAAGAACATGCAGACAAAACAGGAGCTCCATAAATCCAGCGTTTACCTCTGAACATGTGTTCCTGGGCTCCTTTCTTTGACCACTAACTGGTTAAAGCTGTGATTCAGCCTGTGAAATATCCCAATATGAAATGGTTCAGCCCCAAATAAATATAAATTCAAATGCCCCTCAGAATGAACTGTAATGTCTAAAGGTTTCACTAAGTCAAATCTTAAATTATAAATATTATAGAAATACTTTTTTATGATCAAATACCTCGATAATATCAGTAACGGCGTTTATGTTTACTGATATGATTTTTTTTAACAGAATAACCAATGCAGAAAGGACAGACAGACCTAAAGAGCATCTTAGTTTACTGCTGCTGTTCTAATCGGAAACATAACCACATGAGATCTGGAGCTCA
Organism: Reinhardtius hippoglossoides; assembly: GCA_006182925.3. Taxonomy (NCBI): domain Eukaryota; kingdom Metazoa; phylum Chordata; class Actinopteri; order Pleuronectiformes; family Pleuronectidae; genus Reinhardtius; species Reinhardtius hippoglossoides. The sequence goes on from CM031674.1 coordinate 3,409,299, forward strand.
TCAGAACCAGATGTCTGCAGTAACTGATTTCTTGCTCATAAAATGCAGATGCAGGTGTAGAAACACTGGGATTTGGGAATTAGTTCTGTTCGTTAATAGTCTTATGGTTGCAGGCAGCCTGATGAATGGAAAGCACATTGTCTAAAGCAGAGTATTGAAGGGATTGAAACAAGAAATCGGGTACTTGTGGTTGGTTTATGGTTTTGCCTTCTTACATTTGCAGAACTGGTTTGGTTTCATTTCAGTAATTTAGAGGGTTTTGTAGGGACTCCTCTTAGTTTTTTGCAAAGATTTGCAGGAATATGTCACAATGTGGAAGTTCAGAAGCTGCTTATTTAAATGTGAACGTGCAATAAATAGAATGCAAACTGTTGATAAATAGCTGTGTCGTCAACTTTGATGAAAATAATTGTCATCGTCGTTGTGTGGTCCCGACCTGTTCACTCTGATCCATAGTCTTTGTTGCTTTCAGATTTGATTTCAAACCCTGTCTGACTGGTTTTCGTCTCTTGTTTTCAGACGTTCTACATCAGGAAGCACAGGAGCCGTAAAAAGGATCCGTCTCTGCCAGAGATGCACACCAGTGCAATGAAGACCTGAAGCCTGAGAATCCATGTGTGTCCCGCTGAACACACGCACTGACGAGTTACAGACACCGGTGTTGTAGCAGTGTGTGTGTCTGTGCGTGTGTGTGAGTGTTTGTGTGCGTGTGCCTATGTGTGTGCGTGTATATGTGTGTGTGCGTGTATGTGTGTGGCCGACCCTGTGTCTGTATTTGTGCCGAAAAATTCAGCTGAGGACGTAAACCAAAGAGTATGATCCAACTGTCCACCTCAGCCTGCCTGCTAGGAGGCCTTTTAGGTAAGAAACGTGTGCGTGTGTGTCTGCTCTGGTGCACGCTGTTGTAATTGATGCTGAGCTGGAAATGTGTGTGTTTGTGTGTGTGACAGATGAACAAGATCTGTGATAATGGTGTGAGACAGTGAGTGGAAGATGATGGTTGTATAGTTATGATATTTCTGTATTTTTTAAATCCTTCTTCACTCCTGCGTCTTTTCATACGTGACCTTTTTAATGTTTTTTCATAATCATGCTGTCGTCATACACACATTCATCGGCAAATGTGTAAGGGCACTTTGAGGCTCAGTTCCTTGCCCAAGGCTGAAGAAGTTGATGTGACGCACGCTGGACTTAAACCGATGTGTGGTACATTTGTATTCTCATAACGTTAGAGCCATTATTACTAATGTTATTGTTCCCCAAAAATCATGTGAGTGACATAAGGTACCACTGTTCTAAACACGGATCACATTGAAGGCATATGATCAAAGCAGGAATTTTTCACACATGCTTCGTCCTGAAGTCAAATCAAATCTGGAAGTGGAAGTGTCCAGGTTTCATGACATCTCATCACTTCACAGCCATTATTATCCGAGTCACCAACAGGGTGTTTCGTGTGCTCCCGGGGATGTAGCTAAATGACAGAGTAGAAACACACAGTCAGAGGTAGTATGATTAAAACCGGAACCTATATTTGAAACGGCGCAGCTCCTCATGCAGGTGGTGTGAAGGTGTGCAGTGCAGTGTAAGCTGGGTGATGTTATCATGTGCATCACAGTCAAATACAGTCAGCACACATTCCCCCTTCTTGTCAGAAAGGAAGCACTTCCCTGTCCTTACTTTCTCTGTGGCAGTGAGGACAAGATGTTGAGTAGTGAGGTTTCGGTTAAAAACCTTTTTTGCGCCACTCTTATGTTTCCCTTGACCTTCTGAGTCTGACACATGCAACCGTGCCACCCGGAACTTTTCACAATAATCCATGAAAGAAAAAAAAAACATTCACATGTTTGATAATTGCCGCTTTTTGACCACACATGGTTTTCATCAGTTTCTGCTGATCGTGGGAAGAGAATCAGTCGAACGTCTGTTGTTGCAGAAAGAGAAAAGTGGAATCAAGCACGTTTGAAGTGTTTCTTTTCTGCACGATTGCTGCTATTTCACCGCACGTGGTTTTTATCAGGTGCTGAGCTGTATCAAAAGATAGAGTGAGGAAATTATAATAAATTAATTATCTATTAAGAACACGTTCTGTCTCCAAATGTGTGATATTTGGAAATTCCCAGTATAACAATATTCTGATCCCCATTAAAATCTCTGATTTCATGACAGGTTATATATTACATTATGTTTAGAGCCGCAGCTAAACATTGTTTTCATTATTGATTAATGTGCAGGTTGTTTAGTCAAATAAGAGATTGATCCCTGGGTCTGTAAAAGGCTGTAAGTCTTAGACAGGCTACTTTATTATTCATTAATCCTCAAATTCAAATGAGATTTATGCTCCTGGAGTTCTGTTCTGCTGGTGTTCCAGCGGGTCACTGTTGTTGTCAGTCCCCTTGTGTGCATATCGTTGTGAGAACTTGATGGTGTCCTTCAGCGTCAGAATTTAGGCTACAACATTATGTAAATCACGATTATTTTCATATTGAGGTTACAAGTATCTCTCACGATGATGCTTCATGCGAAGTGGAACCTTTGTTCTCCCTGTGTCTCCTGCTGCCTCCCACAGTGCGAAGACTCTTTGCCCGTAGGTGTGACTGGTTGCTTGTCTCTGGGTGGGGTTGGACCCTCAAAGGTTAAACTTAAATGTTGTGCTTTGCTTTATTCCTGCCCTTTTACAAATCAAACAAATCATTGCGTCATACGATTTATGCTTCTTCTTCGCCTGAGTGTCTGCTAGAGGCAAAATGTAAATATCGAAATGCTGTCAAAGTACTGACTAAAATAAATATACCTGTCTGCTCGGTGCCGTCACTCCTCTCCTCTGATCTGCCGCTGCAGGGTGCGCATGCAGCGGCATGACACATCTCCAAAACATCTCGACTACCCTCTGGCAGCTCACTGTTGGTTTAGGAAGCACTTCAAATGATATAGTTTTCTTTGACCAGATTCAGTCAATCATGTTCATTTAACTGTGGGATTCCCCAAATCCTGATGGAGATTAATATCTGAGCCCGACTGTGGATTAGGGTTTGTAACATTACACCCAACGGAGGTTCACTGCCTCGTTTATCTTCATTTAAGACTTTCAGACTATTTTATTCAGTTCTTTAAAAGAGATAATCTGATGGTAAAAGTGTTATATCACACATTTTCTCTTGATACAGGTCGATACGTGATGAAGACCATGTGTGGTCCAATAACTGGGATCGTGCAACGTGTGGATGCTTTTCAAACCTTTTCATGGATACATGCGTCTGTGGTTCATGAAAATACCAATAATCATAGATAAATAGTCTGTGTCTCACAGAATCGGCGCCTTACCCGTCCTCCTCGTCTCAGGCCATTAAACAGGCCTCACGAAACATGAAAGCGACTCGTGGTACCTCTCTGAGGAATGGAATGAAGGCACTGCAATTTGATTCCTGTGGGTGATCATGTTGTCATGTGGACGATCAATTAGAAACATGACAACATGAGCTGTTAGTCAGACTGATCGTCATACTGCTGTTGGTTTGCTACCAGGCACAGAAACGTGTGAAAATAATATGTTGTAAATCTGTGATTCCAAGTGAGATACATATCTGAACTGTGAATGTTATTTTCTGATTTATTTGTGACTTCTTCTTGATAACACGACATCATGGTGGAGGATAATTTTCGGAACAATAGAAGCTTTAGATATCGTGGGAAATGTGTGTGTATGTTTCTCTGACCAGACTTTCATTCAACTTGAGCTGTGACCTTTAAACGAATAGCTTCAAAAGTAAAAAATCTGGATCTACACCCCCCCCCCCCCCCAAGTAATACTCACACCCTGTTTGTTGCACATCTGCAAAACAAAAGTAAAAACAATACCTCCGGCTCTGCCAGCGAGTGGGGTAATAAAGCGGAATGATCTTTTTTGTGGTGCTGCAGTATTCAAATATTTGAATAATATTCAAATATTTGAATACTACTCATGTTCTTTTTAAGTGTCAATCTGTCGAGACTTGTGAACTTTCTGCGGGATCTGTGTATTTACTGGTCAACACCCCCCGGCTGTAGTTGTGTTTTCATCTGTGTTAGATTTTTAGCAGGATCACACAAACACTACTCACCCGAGTGCCATGAAACACTAGAGGGGGGTGGGGCACGACCTTAGAAAGAACCCATCACATTTTGGTGTGGATACAGGATGTTTTTTTCAATTTCTTTTACATACAACTTTTCTAGGTTGTCTCACCTGAGATGAGTGTTGGATTATTTGAGCTCAGACTGAGGAGCTCCGACGATTTTGCACCTGTAATAAATATGTGATTATTGCACAATGCCCATTTTTTCCAATGCATTCCCCTTCAATAGGAGACTTATCTAAAGCAGTAACATTCAAATGCACAGAGACATGGTTATAAGAGGTACTACCATGAACTACACATGCATTTATAGGCAGGTTTATATTTCTAAGTGCTTCCCTTGGGCTGTATCCTGCAGCTTCTTCATCACCTCTGAGTCAAAAAAGGAAATCGAAGGAGATGGTTGTTGAGTCATTGATATTTAGTTTGCATCAAACTTTTACAATCAAACACAAGCTGAATTTGATTTCGTTGATATTATTAAGTTAAGTAAGTATTTGAACACTAAATACAGACATAGATACAAAAGATGTTTTTTTTATCTTAAAATGGCAGGAAAGGTTTGAGAGGCTGACAAACTGATGAAGGTTCAGCTCAGGATCCAGATCCAGAGCGAAGATGCAGAGCAGGAAGTGGCCGTGTTGACAGGTGTCCTGAGACACGAGTTATCGGAAGACACAGATTACTGGTGGTGGAATGAACTGGAGGCGTCTGTGAGAATGAGCTGGGTTTAAATAGCGCTGCAGGGGGGATTGAGATTGACTGATAGACTGGTGGACGAGTGGGGAGAGCGGGAAAACCTGGGACTCACACACACACACACACACACACACACACACACACACACACACACACACACACACACACACACACACACACACAAAACCTTTACTTCTATCCTAGTGTGGACACCCATTGCCTTTCTTAGCCCCTTACACTAACTATCACAACTAAATGCCTAAACCTAATTCTAACCCCTCAATCAAGTTTTAACCCTCAATCAGCCCTTTGATAGTGAAATGTCCTCACTTTGCAAAATGTCCCCACCCTGTAAGGTCTTGGCTAAACATGGTCCTCACAAAGACATCTGTTTCTGAAGTTACTGATTTGCCCCAGACAACTGTGCCGACAGTGTGTGAATAGTGTAAAAGCGCTGCATATGCAGGTGCAGTATGAATGTGTGGTGGAATGGGTGAATGCGACTAGTGTGAAGTGCTTTGGGTGGTCGATGGTTATATAAAGACAGCCCATTTACACACACACACACACACACACACACACACACACACACACACACACACACACACACATAAAGGACGGAAGATTAAGGACAGACAACACGAACAAGGCTGTGGAGCAGCAGCAAGAAGACACAAGGAAAATATGGACATATTTGTTTAATACTGCAAATTCCTCTGTGACTAATGGAGGAAACCTGGTGGCAGATGGTGCAGTTGGCATTATGCACGTCCTCGCTCATGCACCCCAGCCTTTGATAATAATTCTTTAATAATTCTAATAATCATAATCACCCTTTCCCTGCTGTATCTCTATAAGCCACAGTTCTGTTTTTGTTTCGCTGGCATACTAAGCTCATCTGATTCTCTGAGCGTGTCTTCATTGGTTCTAATGGCTCCTGGATTTGTTTTAAGATAAGAAGAGCTAACGCGTGGTTTGCGTCCTCCCCCAAAATCACCAGCTAACCTCTTGGATCAAAACACAAAACAGCACGAGTGTGAATTAGTTAGACTGAGGGCACCGTGAAAACCAAGAATGCATCAAGAGCAGTAAACAACAGGGTGCATGAGGACGGGACATGATTATTAGAAGAATGGCTGAAATTATATTTATAAAAACATTATGCAGCCTGGAATGTGGTAGGTTTCAGGCTACCGGGCCATTGTCAAGGTCGAACGGGGACAAATATGTAATGAAGTAGCCTCGTAACACATCAAAATATGATTTGGATAATTTTATCTGGTTAAATGTTAAACCTATTCTCAACGCTCACAAGGCCACATTCAAAGTCTATAACTGCAACGAAGCAGTTTGGATGAAAGAAACAAACGCACGACAACAAAACATCTGATTCCTGTGATACCTGTTTATTTTACACACGGGTTAAATAGTGGTGGAGATTCCCAGAACACAACCACACCAGCTAGTGGAAAGAAATACTTCATAAGTATAGGTCATTTTAATGCACAAACCAGAAGGTGACTCGAGGTTTAACATTTCTACTGGAGGACGAGACCTTGCTGTGACAGAATGATATTTCCAGGTGTTTAGTTACAGGAATGTAAAAAACCAAACCTCCTTTAAATTAGTGTAGTTTACTTGCTGGAGAGATGAAAGCTTGTTACTAAATTTGAGAGGTTTTACGTTTCAGGCCTCTTAAGTGAGCAGTAAACATTTCACATGGAATGAGGCCATACTACTAATCCTGTCTGCGCTATATTCCACCGGGGAGACGATCTCCAGATACTTCAGTTCCTCTTTACAAGGAGGTTATGTTTTCACCCCTGTCCGTTCGTTTGTTGCTAATGTGTTGGGAAAATCCCACTGACCAGGTGTCTCACTGCTGTGACCTTGACAAACAGGGAGTTTGCTACAGCGGACGGACACAGCAGATGATTTCATGTCTTTTTTCATATTACGTTTTATGAAACGCCTCTTTGTATAAGTTCTGGCTTTTGTGAACTTGCGGCCAGTTCCATTTTGAGCACCCGTGCTTGTTGTGTAACCTCTGCAGAGCTTACTATTATAAAGACTCAAAGGCAACTCCAGTCTGAGAATTTCATTATTTCAAATCTCAAGATGAATTTCCATCACACTTTGTTTGTTTGTAAGCAAGATTACACAAAAACAAACCAACAGATTTCTACGAAACTCGGTGGAAGGATGTGTTTTGGGTCAGGGAAGACTTTTTCTTTAATTCACTTTCCTAAACATAATAACAGTAATAATAATGAGGATAACTTTATTTGTATATTCCCAAAACAAATGAATAAAAAAATAAAAGATATGCGGATGTTTGGGACATTTAAATTCAATTTTAACTGCCAAATCATAACATATTAAGGTAGAGACCTTGAAACATGATAGAGAAACTCAACAGTTCCCACAATGAGCAGCACTTTGAGCATTTTGGACCATTTGTGTTGATTTCTCATGAACTAATTCATGGATCTTGAAGATAAAAATCGGACGTGTTTAGGGGATCGATAGTTATGAGTGTGGTGGTGTGTGTGTGCAGGTCCAAATAGAAATCTGGACCTAGTGAAATTAAATGTGGAGACTGTTGGGGGGTTGTATTCTCTACTGCCTTGTCACGTCTTTTCTTGAACTCTAATTTAAACTTTTTGTCGTCGCGGGACCTCTTGCCTCATGCAGGAATCCTGCCATTCTCATCTGCCACTTTCATCTCTAGTCTGCGCACTTTGTTGTTTCTGCGACACAACCTGGTCTTGTTATACATCACAGACCTGTTGTCTATATCCATCTATACGCTCCAGCTGTGTGTCTGGGTTTAGGGATTTAATGGGCTCGCTCCACTCGATCTGGATGTTTTTGTCTGTCACCAGTCCTGCAAAGAGGCGTTGGCCTCAACCATGAACCTCTTTCGTTTTATTGATCCCCTCATTGTCCCCATTTACTCTTGTTGCAGTCATAATGTTTCACCGTCATGCTCGGTCTTCCATGCAATGTCTTGCATTTTATATTTTTCTTTTATGTCTAATTCTTTTTCACCAAATTGTTTTCTTTTCCACACTTGTTGCCCGAAGGCTGCGCATTTGTTCTTGTTTTGTCACCACAAAACTTGCAGCAGATCTTGTTGTGTTTGTCTTGAACTTTCTCCACCATCAGTCCTTCCTGTTCGCCCGTGACATCTCTCTCAGTCCTGGTCAGATTCTCTTCCCTGACTAATTCCTCCCTCGTCGCAGAGTTGTTTGTGTTATATGCAAATCAACAAGTCTCTAATTCTCTCCAAAATCACAAATGCTGACCAACACTCTCAGGTCTGTCACAATGTTTTCATCTCATTCTTGATTCCACACGAAATATCTGTACCTCTTGATTTACTTTTGGTTTACAGCGTTCATCATCACAGTCCAGTGGTTCCACAAGACAACACAAACTAGGACATAAGTCCTATTGGTTTAACTGGTTGATTACAGCCTCCATGATCCTCTGGCTATAAAGTACACTGACAAAGTGAAATAAAGGGAGGAGAGAACTCAGGATTCCTAAATTCTGACTGTGAAGTTTTCTACCCCACGTGTCAGCATAACCCCCTTGAACTAAAAACTCAAGTGTTTCTACCTACAATAACTTTGTCTTTATTGCTAGAAGTAAAACTGTCAATATCTCATTTATTACACACTGATAAATATATAGAGGATTCTTTACCTCATGCCAAATACTGAAAACAGTGAAATTGTATTTCTTTGTTCAAATAGCAATTTTATGGAACTTTACCTGGAATAAGTATTTTCAAATTCTCTAGAATATCAGGATCAAAGCTTTACCGCCCCTGGAGAAAAACATGAAAACTTGTAAGTCAGACTCGCAATGGTCACAAGAAACCCGTCAGTTTATTACAGTCGGACTTCTGTGTACATTCATTTGTTTCAGATGTTCCCGCATTAAAACACAGCACTGCACAATGAGAATAATTACTAATCACAGTTAAATACCACAGACAGAAGCACATGTAGAGTAATTGAACTAAAATGAAGTAACACCTGCTCCTTCACGTTCAATCTTTATAAACTGATCAGAATGAGACAAAACACTGACGGCTGATGGCAACATGTTCAGCTATTCCCCTTGGACTTGTGTGTGAAAATCTGAACAATACCAGAATGAAAATAACATTCTCAGAAAATAAGCAAAAAATATTTTCATAGTTTTAATGGAATCAAGAAATGGAAACTAATATAAAAGACAGAAAAGTAAACAAAAATGAGTTTTTAGAAGAGTTTCAAAAGGGGCCACCGAGGCAGCTTGTCCGGTTCCCAAGGGAAGGTTATTCCACAGAGGAGCCCGACCACCCTCTTGTCTCAAGCTTTCCCCCTTGGGACCGGGAGCAACAGCTGGTCTGCAGATCTGCGAGTACGAGCAGGGATGGACGTGTTGGAAAAGGTCGTTAATGGTAGATGGGGCAAGGCTGCTCTGTGATTTGAAAAGCAGCAGTATGTTTTTTTAATCTATTTTGAAAATGTTTTGAAACTGAGTCATAAAAGCACTTGCAGTGGTATTTTGTAGATGTTAGACGTGGTCTCTAGGGAATTCCAGTAAAATAATATGGGTCTTTAACATCTTGACGACCAGAGTTAAATGACAAGCTTCACTGTTCACAGTTGTCAAGTCGTCCATCTTTCTATATTGTCTGTAGTCTAATGGTTTTAATAGCCTCTCAGGTGAGAGATCAGAGGCGCCGGCGGGACACTAAGAACGACAGCTGCATCATCAGGACCATATGTAAGAATTAGATTCAGAGTACGTATGAGATTCACAAAAGAAAAGTGATGTAATGGCCCCAAATTTATAGGTTGACGTATATTTTTCAATCTGCCCTCCAGATAACAAAGGACTATTCCAAAATGTGTGTGCATTTTACATGCATGTGGATAAACCACGATGAAAGAACAATTGGCATCTGACCGAGTCTCAAACAGAAACTTAAGAAATTGAAGTCACAAGTGGAAATAAAATCCTTGACCATAAAAGTTTTATTGGTGATTGACCTGGAACCTCCACAGGTGGCCACGTTCAAAAGATTTACTAAAGAGGACCGGCTGTTGAAATCAAGTCAGACGGGGCTAACGGCCCATATTTTGTACAACTGTGCAGCGTAAGATAGTTGGTGAGGAGGTACAGCGGGTCGCCCACTAATCTGAGGGTCAGTGGTTTGATTCCTGGCTCCATATTTCTCCAGAGGGATCCTTGACTGAAAACGTAGTAGTGTGAAGCGCTGTGTGAATCCATTTAGCATTGTAAGAAGCCAGAATGAGAAAGATTAACAGCTGCAGGGTTCAAACATAAACCAAAAAGGGTTGGAGGGGAAACGGAGAGAAGTGGTGCAGCTGGGACTCGGACCCGGAAGACACCAATCACTTGTAGTGAAGCTCGTCGTGATTCAGATGCACAGAGTGTGTCAGGGTGCAGCCCCGCACTTCATCTTTTGTGGTTTCACTTTTGTGGTCGTGACGAAAAATCCAGTCGTCCACTTGTGGGTTCAATGTGTTTTTCATTTCGGTTTGGCCCATCTGCGGCATCCTTGTTTGTCACTTTAAAAAAATGCATTGTCCTCACATCCTCAAGAGATATTGGTTTTACACTTCAGCACTTGAAGAACAATTAAACAAAACAATCTGATAAAACCACTGGTCAGCCGTGGCCCAGCCCAACTCAGGCTGAAGTTGAGCTGGTGAGTGGGGCCCACTCATAGTTTGTGTGCAAAAGCAAATCGAGTGAGTAGTTCAGGTTCTACTTGCAAATTAAATTCCCTTCTCAGAGCAAGAAGCCTGTGTCCAGATCTGACTTCTGAAATCCTCCTGTGTTTCCTCCCACAGCCCAAAGACATGCACACTAATCTGCCCGTTACCTGAACCCATTTACTTACATTTGTGATATCGTGACAACCCGTCGTGCATGTTTCTGTTCCTGCTGAGCGCTCGCTGTGGTGGAGCCCAGCTGTGCATCCATGCAGATGAATGATGGAGGATACATGTTAGAAATTGACAGCCAGACAGAAGTTATTGTTGTGAGCTGTTCACAGGATTGATGGGGTTGTCTGAGGACACACTGTCGACCATAGATCTGGATTCTTTGAAGTTGAAGTTCTTGTCTTCAGTGTTTGCCAGAAGCATGAGAAGACTTGTGGAAGCATGAGGAGATTGTACACAAATTCAGACTCGAGACGATTGCTGTTGTGTAGGTGGACGCACGATGTGTGTAGTCTGCTTGACATGTTTTAGAGGTTGTACAGTATATTGTATATATATATATATATATACATATATATATATTTAAAATTTAATGAGTTAATGCAGAAAAAATTGTCACATTTGTGGAGTCTCCCTGAACGAGCCCGTCCTCACAGGCTCCGTCCTCTCACCTTCAACAGACTCAATAGGGTTATAACCCTGGAAAAGGAGTCATTACTCTCCATTTGTTCGTATTCCTTCACTGCAGCACACACCACCGAATACATGAGTGCAGTGGAGAGCTAAAAGACAAATGACAGCACAGATGGAGAAAAATAACCTCATTCTATTAGTTTTCTGTGTGTTTCTCTGAATTATAGAACAGTTTACCTCCAGCTTTTAGGCTACGCTCCGTTCAATTTCCTGCAGTGGGTAAAGTGGATGTGGATTTGTGTGGTTAAAATGGTGTGTGTATTGATCAGCCGATTAATATCGGAATATTTTTGGTGAACATGGACCCTGATCTTTTTAGAAAAAGTTGACCCCATGCTCAGGCCTCAGCTCTTCGGTGGAGGCGGCCTCTAGAGCTCACACATGAACTGCAGAGGTGCATATCCTTTACCACCAGTCACGATCCAGTCATCCATCATTCAAACAGGGCCGGAGGCACAGGTGAGTCCCACTTGTTTCTTCCGAGAAAAAGAACCTGAGGAATGTTGCCACTTGGGTACTGACAGAAGCTAAAACCGCTAAAGGGTCAATCAGGCTTTTCACTGTAGAGACACTTACGAGTGTGGCGCAGATCAAGTCAGCAGGGGATCTCTGCTTTTATATAAGTACGTTGCGGAATCGTAGAAATACAGACTTGCTGCTGTAATATTGCAAATTTTCCCATTGAGGGGCTAATAATGGATTATCTTATCTTAAATTATCTTATTTTATCTATCTGTTTTATCTGAAAACAGTTTGACCAACGAATCACTCCCAGTTGTGTGTGTGTGTGTGTGTGGCTCAAACAGATTCAACAGACTGAAACACTAACACAAAAATCATGCCACTATTGCCAAGAACATTTATAAAATAAAAAAATCTGTGCAAATTAGTCCACTCAGTCTCTCTCTCACACAGACTGAAACACAAACACATGTACAGTGACAAGCATTCGCACGTGTAGCAACATGTGCCTGCGCGCAGGGTCAGATGCAGGAACACATTTTATGTAGCATTTACACCCTCTCTGAAATGTTCACATGTGCAGTTCTTTGACAGCCAGCACGGACTCATACACACATCCATCATCATTTACAACCAAACTAACTGAGATGACTCAATTCATATTGTCCCACTGCTAAATCAAGGGGCAGTCGTTTCCTCGTAATATACAGTACGAGTAATGTAATGTGAGTGATGACGATTAAAACAATTATAACGAGCTGCTCCTCTGCATCAATGGTCTGGATTTAGTGGAATTAATGCAGGTAAAAAGAAGCAGCTGTGAATAAAAACCAAAACAAAGACTTTTCTTGGATATTGAGCTTTTGCATGCTTCATCTGTCAGTCATTTTCTGTGCTCTACACGAAGGATGACTTCCAGATGGAGCAGCGGCTCTTCCACCCTCTTACCTGGGAGTTAATAGGCTGTCAGCAGAGTGTCGGTCTCACACAACACACAGACGCATGCAAGGACACATATGGTTGTTCTTATAGAAGATGGAGTGGTCTGAGGTGGTTTTACGACCAATTGTGTGAAAATATGAAATTCTCACTGCTGTTGTGTTGTTGAATGTGACAATACTTCAATTATTACCTCAGCGAGAGAGGGTTTGCTTTCGACTGCGTGTGTTTCGTTAGCAGGTCTATGAAAAAATCCACCTGAGGGATTACCATGAAACTTGGAGGAAGGTGTGGGTCAGAGAAGAGCCCATTGAAATTTGGTGTGGATCCGGATTTTTGTCACTTTTGTTACTATGCAAGATTTTATTTATTTTTTAATGTTTATGTTGATTTCTCAGAGAATACTTCATGGATCTTCATGGATTTACTTGTTAGGAATGATTTGGTGCAATTTGGTGCAGATCCAAGTAGAAATCTGAAGTGAATTTAAATGTGGTTTCATAAGAGGAGTGTTGCCGTTCCAGTTATCAAAACATGAGGTTTTCCTTAAATTGAAAGTGAACACTGCTTATGTCGAAATTGGTAAAAGTGGTAATCTACTCTATTTAATTTAGATGTGGTTTTCATGGGCCCTGGCGGAGGACTGTGTTCTCTGAGCGCCCTTCTACTTTGGGATACAGTGGAAGAATAGATTATTATTATAATATATCAATAATAATAATAATAATAATGAATCTGATCTTATAGTGTCGCAGATTTAATATACTCACAGTGCATGAGGGTTTGGATAAAGTGGCAGCTACAGTTTTAGCTCCGGGGGAAGTTCTTCCACTCGAGCTCTAAGGTTTCCAAATAATTCATGCTGTGCTGGAACAACTTTGCAAAACAAGCGAGATCCCCAGAGTTGTGTGGTCAGTGTGTAAAAGTGTTTTCTAATAAGGTCAAACACACTTTTGAAAACCCTGCACGTCCAACCAGAGAAACCTTGTGCTGAGAATCTAAAAGCTGTTTTGGGATGACGAGAGAATCGCAGTTCAAATCCATTCACTCCAATGTTGTTTTGTGTGGGGCGCCGAGTGGGAGCACTCAACAAAATGTGACGGATTACTGCAGGGCGAAAGGTGGAGCGGTGGGGTGGGGGGTGGGGAGTGAATATGAATCCCAGAAATGAGTTAATACTGACGGCAGTAAAGTGATGAAGAAGAAGCCACGTAGAAGTAGTGTACCTGATTGAAGTAATGAAACAATACCCCATCTGTCTGTGATAGACTGACACAAAAGTAGTACGATTCAAAACAATGACTCGCAGCCGGATTATCTTGAAGCTTTCTGCAAATCTGACCCCTGTGTGTGTTTTACTGGAGCGTTTTACCAGATAGGATTAAGGCTTAAGGACAGTGAGTCCGTATAAATGAAACAAAGCTCAAGAGAAATTCGAGAGCATCGGTCACTTGTAGAAATGTGTAGAACAAGCTGTTGACATGTGTGGTTTCTTACTGACTGTGGGGATTCCCTGAAGTCACCATGAGGTCAACGTGGTATTGAGTACACGTCAGTGGCGTAACTGACAGTCCCAGAAGGGCTCAAAGAGGAAGTGCTGAAGTTAGACTTCAAGTCTCGTCTCTCACTGTGAATGATTATTATCAAAGCGCTGTTTTTAACCAAACAGAAATCGTGGTGTGGAGCATTGGTATTGGGCCGTTTTTAATAGCGTCAAATAACTACTTAAAACCAAACTTATCAGAAATATAAACCCTTGAACATACATCAGTGTGATAAGGACTTCCTCAAAAGACAGAAACAATCTTTGAGTAAATGTATTTAACGTTTTGTACTTTGCTCCATGTCCCGTCCACTTTCACGGAGGAGGCAGCCAGTTTATGACCTGTACTGTTGCCAGCCACCAGGGGGCACTTGTGGGGAGCTGTCATGTCGTTCCATCTTTATATATGGTCTACGTTTGACGCTATTAAACCAATGTAATCATCCTGTCCATCTCATAGGAATCACGCCACAACGCAAGCATAGAAACACCCTGTGCACATACACATGTTACACACAACCCTGATTTACTGAGACAGGCCGTATACGTCCAAACAAGTCAAGTAACCCCATGTCTCTATGTGTTGTAGCCAGACTGTAAAACAAAGACAGACCCAGTCCATATGTAGACTGGGAGCATATACTCTGAGTCCTGGCACGTGCACGGTGGTTTTACACTTTTCTGAAAAATGAAAGTTCATCTGGTGATCTGTTGCTCTTGTCTCCGTAGGCCTGTGTCTGCTTGAACCTGTTCTGACGGCCCTGACGCCAGCCAGCATGTGCACGCCCTTAAAGACGCTCAACGACAGCCTCAGCCACAGGCGACGGTACATGGTGAGAGAATGATGACATGATTGTAAGAATATCTCCGAGAAGGCGTTTTCAGCTCAGCAAGTGCCCCCAGGTGTGGGAAAGTGAGTGGCCTGTTGTCATGACTTCTGACTCTGTTGTCGCACGCCACCTACCTGGGAGATAACCCCAGACTTTCCCAGACCCACCTCCTCACCTGGGGCACGTTCAGCCAGGCATAAGCAAACTGTTTAAATGGTTCTGTTTAAAGGGAAATGATGGTGATTGAGAAAAAAGAGACAGCACCTGTAACCTCATTAAACAATTGTGTTTCATTATGAAGATCGAAGCTTTAGTCTTGATCGGGTTACAGCTGTGTCACACCCACCTCGCCAGAGAAAACATACCTCAAAGAACAAGCGACTATTAAACACTGTGCACCTTTTTGAGATTTTCTGTTTTCCATTTCACAAACTCTCAAACTTGACCTGTTTTTCATTTTCCAAAACGTTGCCGTGGTATTTATCCCTCAGTCAGTTTCCATATTGTCTTCTCTTGTGCTCCTCATGCTGTGGACCTCTGTTCCTTTTTACTGTATGTAGCTATGTGTTGTCTGTGTCTGGCCACCTGTCTGTCCATCCGTCTCTCCAAGCATCCATAGCTATTCGAAGTTCTGAGGTAGCTTTTTTTTAAGCACTCTTGCATCCAAAACCACTAATATGAATGGTGGTATGGCATCTCTGAGTATTGACCAAAGCAATGACAATAAAACAAATTATAACAATGGTTACAACAAGAAGAGACTTTACGACATAAATTGAAACATTGTTTTTCATTTCAATTGGATTTAAAGGAGGATTCAATCATTTATAAGATTGCACGAAGATACGTTTAAAAAAAGAAGCATCATCAAAATAGAAGAAACAAAAGATGAGAGATCCTGACGCCATAAAGGATTTTTAAAGACTGTTGACGGGACAGGGCGGTTTGCGGTTTTCAAACTCTGATAACATCAATAAAACCTCAGTTGGGTCGTCAGTCTTGATGTATGAATACGTTCCTTGTCAAGTAAATTAAACTGCTTGCAGCAATAATAATCAAACATTGTGTGTATACAAATAAAAATACTGTAATAAAACTAAGATTATGAACTTCAAATGTTACTTCCCCACACGAGGACATGACACAATGGCGGCCTTGTGTCTTATGAACTTGAAAGTTTGTTTTATGTTCCAACTAATTTGAAAACATTAATGGATTTTAAAGTGTGCAAATTGATCATTTGATGAATAAAACATTAATGGATTTTTATTTCTCTCTCCCTTCTTTGTAACTGTGTTACAGAAGCACAACTTCCCCATCAACTACACCATCAGGGTTCATCAGAAGGAAATCTTCAAACTGTCAAACATCCGCAGAATGGTAAAAATGATGACAACAGCTTTTACTCTTTATTGACTCTCTTCCATTTCCTGCCAAAGGACACGGTGCTAGTCTCACAAGTCCAGACTTGAAGCCTTTGGCTTTATTCCACCATTAATCTGGAGATCTGGAGACACCAGACCATCAGACCTGCAACTGAACCTGAGCCGTCAATAATTTCACTTTATACATCATCGTCCTAACATTCCACCCTCCCTCTCCTCTCCCTCCCTCTCCTCCCTCCTCCTCTCCTCTCCTCTCCCTCCTCTCTCTCTCTTCCCTCTCTCCTCCTCCTCTCTCTCTTCCTCCCTCTCCTCTCTCCTCTCCTCTCCTCTCCTCTCCTCTCCCCTCCCTCTCCTCTCCTCTCCTCTCCTCTCCTCTCCTCTCCTCTCCTCTCCTCTCCTCTCCTCTCCTCTCCTCATTAGAAGTTGCAGGTGGAGGGATTGGATGAGCTGGTTCTCCAGAGGCTGTGGTTCCAGGTCAACCAAGGAGTGTTAAAAAAGGTACGTAAAAAGCTTTTCCTTTGAGATAAGGATCTCTTCAAAATACCAAGTACAAAGACAGTGTCTCTCTGTCGTCATTCAAAACCAATATGAGATGCTAAGAGACACATTAACACTCATTTAGCTTTGAATGTCAGAAGTGCATGGGATGAAAAACAGATGTAAAAATGTAATTGAAGTTGATTGAGGGTCATAAAATACAAACAGCCGGGATGATGTCCATTCACCGTGCAGCACAAATCAGAGGCTGTTCACTTAGAACAAGCTTTCCAGTGAGTGTGTGTTCTACTTAAGACACAACAGTTTTAATATGTTTGACCAATATGTATTTTTGGCTAACAATATTAAGGAATAGAAAATCCCAATGCTGATATATTGGCTGATACATGAAATAAAAAGTTGGCAGTGACTCCTAAGATGTCGTTATCAAATACTTATGACAAATTAGTTGTAGATAAAGAAGAATACCCAAATACAACCAATTATAAGAACTTGAATTAAGTGAATGAAATGTTTTTATATAAAATGTAAACTCTTATCATTTTAAATATCTTTTCTGAACAGGGTCTGTTTATCCTGTAAAATATAAGTTATCTGAGATCCCAAATCCTGCAAACAAGTGATAAATTGTTTGACTCTACAATATATTGCACTTGTTAATGTGAATTTATTGTATTACAAACAAGTCAAACTTTGTAACCAACTAGTCGTGTAAATTCAGTTTCTTTAATTGGCTTAATTAGAAGAATCAGATGTGTCCTGTTTACAAAATATTGAGAATCTGCGCGTGTGGTCGTTGGCCGTGGTTCCTCAGAGAGACTCGCACAGAGCTGACTGACTGATGACCTTGAGCTCTGCTGCATGTCGAGCCCACTTCCCTCTTAAGTGGAAACGCAGAGTGTCAGTTACTGTTACTGTCAGTTACTGTTGGAACATATTTAGTCGGTTAAATGCAGAACACACCATTTCATGAGAGAACTGAAGTCCGTCTACAGTAAATCTGCTCGGACATCAAAGTCCTGACACGTGAAGTATTAATGACTCGGTTACGGTCATAAAAACTCGGCCAATAGAATTACGCCGCTCACTAAAACTCTTTTTGTTTTGACAGTTTGGTCAAAATGCTCCTCAATCTTTTCTATCGCCGCGAAGCTGCGTGCACTCGGACAGAAAGAGTGAGGGAGGAGCTGATGTTAAATTGGGTCATTCCAGGTCAAACTAAATAGAGAAACAGAGAACACCAAAACAGAGAAAGAATATTTGACATGTTATTAATAATTTTCATATCTTAAAATGTCACAATATCAGCATCACAAAATATTACATATAGATTTTTGTTGAAGTACCTGATTTGAACCTTGGTTTTACTTTGAACTATTCTTTTGTTCCATGTGTCGTATTGATAGGTGCTTGCGTCTGCTAATGTGATTCTAATGTTTGGTTTGGCTTTTATTCATGATGTATTGTAAGTAAATACAAATTATTTGATTAAGACACTTAAACAAGCTTAAAAATCGTGCAACACCCTCCTCACCGCTTTTTGCCTTCAGGTCAAAACTGAACTAGCAAGTGCCACTCACTTAAGCTGCTGAGAAACCTAATGAGGCGTGTCCCCCCCCACAGCTCTCTGTTGAGCCCTCTTTAACCTCGGGGGCCGGGCTCCTGTAATCTAACCCCTAACCCTAACCCTGCATTAAGGAGGCACTGATTGCAAATAACCCCCAGTTATTCAAAATGGCAACACCCTCAAACCACAGTTGATGCTCACTTAACCTAATAATGACTCATTTAGAGCTAAGTGAGTCTCATGGTTCTTCGCAGTCGGTTGCAACACACCAGGCTCTGTGGACAGTAATGCACTTAGAGGCTGACCACCAGCTTAATGAAATCAACCCCAAAAAGCTAAAAATATCAACTTCATTACACGTTGGATCCAGCAGGAATTCCAAGATTCAAGATTCAAGACTTTATTGTCATGTGCACAACAATTAAATTCAGTAGTCGCTGGAAATGAAAGGCTTTGTTCACAGGCTCTCTTCTAGCAATGCTCGAAATATTACACAGGCAAAACATTTAAATAAATATAGAATTTAATATAAAAAAAGAAATATATATATATACAAATATACACCTACACCTTGGGTGATAGGGGTCCTTAATGATCCGGTTGGCTTTCTTCCTGCACCACTGGGTGTAGAGGTCCTCCCTGGATGGCAGCTCCATCCTGGTGATGTGCTGGGCAGACGTCACCACCCTCTTTAGAGCCTTACGGTTCAGGGCGGTGCAGCTGCCGTACCAGGCGGTGATGCAGCCAGTCAGGATACTCTCTATGGTGCACCTGTAGAAGTTGCAGAGAATCCTGGCATCCATGTTGAGCTTCCGCAGCCTGCGGAGGAAGAAGAGCCGCTGTCTGGCCGTCTTCCTGATGGAGTCTGTGTGGTGGGTCCAGGTCAGGTCATCACTGATGTGACTCTCTCCACCTCCAGGTTCTGACCTGGACTCACCACACAGACTCCATCAGGAAGACGGCCAAACAGCGACTCCAAAGAGTACAACTTTATTCATTTTAGGTTATTAATTACTTCCTATTAGTTATTCTATGTGTGAAAATATGGAAAAGCAACTGCAATTAACAAAAATGTTTCTCTGAGCTACGTAACTCTGTTAGCCTGAAGACAAGGCCCACCTTTTACCTACAGCGATGCCCTGCATGCTGCAGATTAGTGTTTGAGGGTCCAGGTCTCTCCCTGTCGTGGGAAACAGCTTCTGTGAGGCTGGGGGGGGGGGGGGGATTCCACTTCATCAGTTCATCGTAGCATATAGCACATGATTAACGTTCCTTATAGCTAAACAACACATATTCCAAGTGTGGAGCCCACAAGCTGAATGGTTCTTGAGATGTGCACGTCACATACAGACAGAGATTTCTAGAATGATTAGATAGAAGATACTTTAGATTTCTTTATAGTGTCATTCATAAGTTAATGTTGTTATATACTAACCTAAAGACGAATTTAAATTCCAGATCATCCGGGTGATGGCGGAGAGACACCCTTCACGGCCATACACTGCTGAGCTGGAACGGCGGTTCAGGGATGCTGAGGGAGTCTTTGTGGAGTCGCATCCCGCTGAGGTAAGGCAGAGGTCACGGATCTGCACCACAGCTGGATTCACTTCCTCTGCAAATGAAGCAATTCAATAAGTGAATTAACTTCCCCCAGACTCAGAGGGTCAGATGAGATTTGGCAGCAGATGGATATCACATTGATTCTATTTATCAATACAGGGAATGAATGCCCTCATCTTTAGAAGATTAAACGCAGCTATTTATGACCCCAAAAAAAGTTAATTGAAGGTGAATTTAGTAAACGCATTGATCATTGAGTGAAATGCGTAAGAGGGATTTTTTGCTGGGTATTGACGACTGGGATGCTGTTTTTTTTTTACTTCTGTGATTGTGACTCATCTTCACTGCTATTTGATCAAAAAAAATCGAATGTTCCGGTGCATTTTTTCAGTATGAATAAGTCTTTGAGCAATAGAAACTTCAAGGCCAGCTTCTTAATGTCAGACATAGATAATTGAACAAATTAAATTCAGATCCATTTGCTTACAGATGTTTTTATCGGGCATCATCACCCCATAACTTAGGTTTAAGCAGGGAGTGAGTTTGATGTCAGCAGAGACAACCACATCAGACGTTCTACATTTTATCCTAATTTGTCCTTTTCTTGTGGCGTTCCATCGTTATCTCAATTAATTTGGTTAAATATTCAACCTCAAAGATGAAGAGGTCAAAGACGTGCATCTCTTCCATTCATCTGAATTGTCTCAGTTGTCCATCTTCCTGACTCACCTCAGAATCCCGGAGCAACATTTACAAAACAGCTTTCTGTCTTATCCCAATGACAGTAATCGTTCACGTGTGTGTAGGTGTTCCAGAAAGAGCTTCCAGAGACAATCCAGGACATTTGGGATTGTTTAACAGAGGAGCCTGAACGAGTGCCGAAGTCCAGCTGGAGGTTCGCTTCTCCAAAATCCCTCTTAGACAACTTCTGCCAAACCATGTACTGCCTCTTCAGCGACTGCTTTGCCAGCAGCGGAGTGCAGCAGGACTGTGAGTATAACAGATGAGATGCAGCAGTAACACTGTGGCCTACAGCTAGACATGATTAATCCTAATGGGACCGCTATGTAGTAACCGACATTTCGATGCAAATCTAAAACTTGTGGGGACCAAAACATGTTGTGAAACTCACACAGGTTGATTTTTTTACTCTTCACATTCAAACTGTTGCCGACTGTTGGGTTTCTCTCATATTATTGTAAGGTCACACCCTTGCTATGCAAAGAACCTTGTGACAATGTATGAGATGAAGAAAACAATTTAAAGGTCCAGTGTGTAAGATTTAGGTGAATTTGTTCTATTGGCAGAAACTGAATATTGTTATATTCAAGTGTCAGTTTAGACGTGACTCAAATTTATTTGCCTGCCAGGACAGTACGCACCAATAGGTTTCGTTTCTGAGAGATTTACAAGTGATACTGATATTAATCTGCAGACATACGAAAACACATTTATCACAGGATTTAAATTACACACACACACACACACACACACACACACACACACACACACACACACACACACACATTATAGAACTAGACGATATCTCCGCCGTTTTTACATCTGGCTCCATGAACGATTTCCAGCACATCACAGAATCATTGGGAATGGACCTAATGGTTGTAGAAGGCACAGTGGAGGACGACAGGGTTAATGGTTTACAATTTAAATGTAAGAGGCCGTGTTTTCAGTCTGTCGGGACATTTCTGTCGCATTATTCAACACATGCTGATTCAGAGCAGGTTCAGGATTAGATGTTAGTCAAGAGCTCTGTGGTCTGAAACAGCCCCCTCCCTCTTGGACGTTGCTCTGCTACTAATTGTTTTTTGGGGGGGGGGAACCTCATCATATGAGAAGTATACAGCTAAAAAAAAAGTTAATATATAGTATATTTAATATTATGACTATAAAACATTTTTCATATTGAAACAGTAGTGAAAGCTGCACTTTTGACTTTTTACTCGACATTCAGTTATTAAATTTGTCGTACACATAGTTCTGTCCAATGTCTGTGGTGTTAATGTGCGTGAAATGCCGCGTAATGCGTCATTATGAACTGGTTTTGCTAACCATGGCTAGTTCCTGTGCAACTGGAACGCTATCGACTCGGGCAATTCAGGGGTGATGTCATTCCGAGGGCCGAGCGTCTTTCTCCTTCCCAACCTCCTTCAGTTTTAGATCTGGGGTCGAATCCCTCCTCTGAATGGGATCTGTTTCCCCCAGTTTGTGGACATGGGTGGTTCTGAGTCATTGCCATCTCCATGCATGGGTTTCGAATGGGTTTCTCCCTGTGCAACAGCTGGTTCTGCTCATCCCGATATTGTAGTGACACCTTCTCCTCTGACATTTTCATGCTGGATTCTCAGTACAGGATTGATGCTAAAGCCTTGGATTCCGGAACTGGAGAATTTGATGGCCACTTTCCCAATTCGCGTCATCATGCTTCTTGACTTCTTTGAACTTCATTCTTGATCCCTAATTTCCTGTTAAACTAAACATCTCAAGAAGCATATATCAAGAAAGATGTTACACAGATGTTGCTATGCACTTATACCAAGGGTAATCATTTTCTAGATGCAACAGTATGTATGTTCCTACATTCCTTGAAGAAACATCTCTCTTGTGGGTTTTAAGTGACAGCATAAGAAGTAGCTCACAATCTTTTGAGCATGGAATTAAATCATCTCTGAAAGATGGTCATGAAAACTTCCCTCTTTTCTTTTCTCTACTTTGGTCATCTTGGGTTTTTCTCATTTGTAACGGTGTCATTGTTCATTGTAGAAAATACAAATCTCTAGTCTCAAAAACGATCCCCGAGGATAATCCATCACTCCCTTGTCTGTCTGTGAGTCACAGTGTGTTCCAAAGACACCAAAATATCAATAACCCCTTTGACTCGAGGCAAACAAACCAAACTTATGGCCAAAGTTAACAAACTTGGCCTCTTTGGATTAGGGACAAAATGGAGAATTCTGAAATACAAAACGTCTCCCTGTCCTCAGACTAGGGCGACATTCAGCAAAAATCTAAAACGTGTACTTAGAATTCACTTTAGAATTCTAAATCTTGTGAAAAGGCGATGAATCCAACTTGAATGATATACGGTGCCACCCCGGGACTGCAATGCTGGAAAGGGATACACATCTACGATTTATATACCTGTGCTTACCTTTATCAAGGCAGGCGTATTGGTTTGGTTCCTGCTCCTTTGTTTCGTCAGGGGAGCTGCCTGTCACCCTTAGGAGGAAGTCCATGTTTGAGTGACATGCCAAAGCCAGTCAGTAAGATACAATAGGATTTCACAACAATAAACTATTCATAAAAAGTGTGTGAGGTGAACCAACGACTAAGCCAAGACAGAGCCGGAGAAACGATCATGAACTCTTTGTAGTGTTGTGATAATAACATTATTTTTCAACCATGTAATTAGTCAACTCTCAGTAGTAAAGAGGCATTTTAAAACTGCAGTCATGTATGCACATGAACGTGTATTGCAACCCTTTAATTCATTCACTTTTACGGTTCAAAGTAGTAAATCAGGCTCATATTTCCAAACAAAACATCTTGGAATCCACCTTGAGGTGTGACAGTCCTTTGTTTGTTCTGCTCTGATAAGAACTACTTCTTCTCCAGTGGTGCACCGCTGCACAGTGTTGACATGGATGAGGATATCTGAGCAGAAGTCAGTCGTGTGTGGTTTCTCGGTTGTGCGAACAACACTGTGGGATGTGTGGGAGGACTGCGGCTCTGTGGCAACACCACAAACATTGTTAAGCATCTGAGATATGATGGGTTTATACGGAGGCGGTCTGAAGAAGAGGAGGAGAAAGTGAGACACTGACATAATCCAGGTACACAGAGGGAGCATGTCGCTACTGGTATCGTTTATCAGTGATCAGTGGTAATGGGAAAGTGATTAACGTCTGTCAACATTTCAGTTTGAGTTCCAACAACAGGATTCTTTAAAACCCACATTCAGATAAATAAATGAAATGAAATAAATAAATACTACAACAAATAACTACAAAAATCTGGGCTGCAGCGTTTGAGTTGAGCTTGAAATCCACAGTTTGGCTTAGACCTCGATTGTTCAGCCAAATGTTCCTAACTACCGACTTGAATGTCCCTAAGTTTATTATGTGATTTTAAAAAACTGTTGTAATGTGTAATATTTACACTTTAAATATAATAATAATTTCATGATTTACATGAGTTATAGTGTTAATTAGGAATTCAAAGCAAGTTTTTTTATTTAAATTAGTAATTACCTACTAAATGTGGGCATATGAGCAAACCAATCATGTTCCTTGACCCTTAATGGATTCTCATCTTGTCTATTTCACAGACTGCGGCGTTCTCCATCAGAAGAAAAGCAGGAAGAAAGACGAAAGCTGAGAAGAGCCGAGTGGGGCGAAGGCCCTGTGGATACTGACTCGGGATTTGGAGAGGGGTAAACGGACGACCCACAGCGAAACAAGACTTCAATCCTGATTCCTGACTTGTCAACATGAATAAGTCTTTCTCAATATCTACCAAAGAGGGCCTACATTGTCTTGATGATCCGATGGAGACGCTCCATGAATCAAAGCAGACTGAAACAATAGGCACGTTAACAGTACTCATATTATTTTGTGAGCATATGGACTCTTTACATAAAGCTCATTTTGGAGTAAAGTCTCCAACTCCTTCCAACTCTTTTGCCACTGAGGCCAAAGTGTTTTTCTCTCTTCGTAGCATCTCAGACTGATGCTGTAGTATTTGGGTTTCCAGCTTTGGAAGAGAATTATTCATGTTCACACATACAGACTAAACTGATGTACGGTCAATATAATAGATATATTCTCTCCTAAAGTGGATTATTCAAGAAGGGGAGTGCAGCACAAGCTCCTGAATTCAGTGATGGGAACTTCACCTGGACTGAGGACATCACTGTGGCTT
Source organism: Reinhardtius hippoglossoides (assembly GCA_006182925.3). NCBI lineage: Eukaryota > Metazoa > Chordata > Actinopteri > Pleuronectiformes > Pleuronectidae > Reinhardtius > Reinhardtius hippoglossoides. The sequence continues at coordinate 3,434,281 of CM031674.1, forward strand.
TGCCAAATCTCTCCCCCCCCAAAAGAAGCCTGTGATGTGCTCCCCTGGGCCTGGATGGTCCAACTCAGAGACCCGACCAGAAGCAACAAGAGAGACTACACATTGGATTGTTATTGGATTGAAAATTGTTACCCGAGACAGACTTCTCTTCTCCGTTTGCCCCATCACATCATGTGTATGTGAACCGAACTTGAAACCTTCAGGCAAACTGATAACTACTGTTTTCTCTTCCTTCTTCAATTGTTGACAATGCATTTCTTAACCTACAGCCTATATTTAAAGTGATATTCTACCAGTGTGCCATAGACCCAAACTGCATAATCACAAACTGTCAAAAACATATTTATTTCTATGTGTTTATCGTGCGTGAGTGAGAGCTGAACCCAGAAAAACCACAACATACGATCTCCTTCCTCCATCCGAGACGTGCATCTTCATATTTACTGTAGAATATAGATCCTGCTACTAGTTTAGATTTTTCTTCCGGGCAAAGCTTAAAGAGGTGACATTGATATTTCAAACATGAAGTAACATCACAGTCAGAATTTGTAACAGTATAATCAAGCCTATACATTTTTTAAAATGTAAAACATAAGTGAACTACAATAATTACATAATTACATTTTGTCAATTAACTCAAAAGTGGCTTCGGGTGTTAGGGCTTCTAGTATTTTGATTTGGAGTTTCAACAATGAACATGTTAGAAATTAAATCTGAATGAAAAGCTATAACGATTGATAATATTTGAATCTCAACCCCGTACACTTGTAACCATACCATGTAGTGAGTGGTCATTCTCAATATTCAAATGTTTTACATTTGTTAAATTTAGTTTAAAACCAACAAATTCTGACAAGCAAAATAGTCATTAGTTCCATTTCTTTGTCTGATTGCTGTTTTATTTTCACATTTACATGTCAACTCAAATTCACAGGTTTTGACAACGTGTGAAAAGAATTGAAAAATGAAGGCAAGTCAACTTCATCTGTGTAACTTCCTGTTTTATCGCGTGCAGTTGGATTTACAGGTCAACATCAGGAACCACGCAACAGAACAAACCTTGAACCCAAAACATGTGTTGAGAGAGAAACTTTGGTAGACACAGTATAAAATGACTAAAAGTTAATGAAAAAGACTAGAAGTTGATCTGAGGGCACATTCCTCCCCCAATTTATCTTAAAGACAGACCCACACCAACACAACATGTTATAGTAATTGGTTGAGTAGTTTTTGCGTAATCCTGCAGACAGCAGTGAAAACTTGGTCGAGATAAATATAAAGTGAGCAACAATACTCCACAGTCTGTGTAATGAATGTTTAACCTCATCCACAGGCCTCCTGGCATAAAGTCGTAGAAAGTCAGGATGATTCGATGTGTGAACACAGCAGGGGAGCGAGTGAGTGGGGGGGTTCATGACGCTTCCAACAACAGAGTCTAGAGAGTTTGTGGTGATAGCGCCGACGCCAGTGTCTGTGCTTTGTTAAAAAGAAATCCTGTGATCTCAGCAGCGGAGTTAATGAGCCTAAATAATGCAGAGGATTAGTTGCTGTTGTGAATGCAGAGGACCTCCTGTGTTGTGCAGGTGTGAAAGGAAAACGCTGGGTAAGCTCTGGACCCAGTTCTCCAGATTTTACCCGCAGGTCATGTCTGAAAACGGGTTTTGTTTCACTCATATTCATCAGGGTGTTGAACCAAACCAGCCACGAACCCAATGACCTAATGCACTCAGTAAGTAACAAGCAGCAGAAAATGACTAACAGCTGGGCTCAGAAAGTCGAGCACCTGTTTAGTCAAGGATGAGTTAGCGAAAAAAATGTGATTTGATTATTATAACACATCAGATCCCCGGAAGAGGAAGTTAGGAAATCCGCTTAGCTTTTCTCAGCCGTTGTTATCAAGTGCTGAGGACGTTCACAACAGATCACCTGCAGGCCCTCTGCAACTGTCGGGGTTGGAATGCAGCCTTGATCTTGTCTCGTTACTCGACTGAAATGTGATTTTGTTTCACATTCCTCACATGGATTTTACATTCCTCGCGCGATTATCGATGATGATGAAGGTGGAGGAATAATCCGATTATGGTGGATGGTTCCCGGTCGGCACATACAGAGCAAAGATGTCTGGGTGGTGCACAGGAAGGATTTAGTAATAACACATAGAGGACACTGTCTGCCTATTGAGAAGTGTGTAGAAATACAATTTTGTTCCATACAAATTCAACATTGTGATGTTTCACTAATCTTCAGGTATCAAAATTTGAGTTGCACCCAAGACTGCAGTAAGAATTCACTTGTTTGTGTGAAAGTTACAGTTTCAGTTCACGCGCTCACTCCTCATGTCACATGATCTACGTACAAGCTTTGCAAGTCCAATAGTGTCACTCTTTAGTCGGGAGAATGATGATGTTAAATTATTCTGATAAATAAATATATATGTATATATATAAAGCATTGGGTTGAGCAGCTTCCATGCGTTTCAGGAGGCAACACAAAAGAAGCTCTGTAATGATGTAACAGATGAAAGATAAATATTGGTGTATTTCTTTAAATGCAGTAAGTGTATTTTTATTATACTTTATCGATCATATGTAACCGTATGGTTGTCTTTTCATAACCATAAGAGCATTTTAAGGTGTATTCAAAGATCCTTTATTGTAAAGATGAAGTGATATTTACTACAGCTGACTGGCAACAACAGAAAGATGATAAACTACAAACACACGGATGGTTGTTGTCTGTGGTCTGAAGATATGTTTAAGAAACAGATTTTTTTATACACAAGATATTGAATTTATTTATTTTTTGGAAATGTATAATGCTACGTGACAATACTTTTATGAAAGAAAAATAAAAACCAAATTTTTTATCAACTACTCCTGTGTCCAGAGTCCAGTCAGTGTTAAAGAGTCCCTTAAAGACATTATTATTCCACTGTGTTCAGTTGTCTTGCATAATAAAATGCAGGTCTTTCAATGATGTGTTGGTCATATTCTTTCTTTTCAGTTGATTATCTATCTTTGTGAAGACAGTTAATGAGGAGAGAGAGAGAGAGAGAGAGAGAGAGAGAGAGAGAGAGAGAGAGAGAGAGACTGACTGTTCTTGTGCCAAAAATTAGCTCCCATGAATTTCATCTCAGAGGTTAAACTAAAAGCCACTAGGAGCTTGGATCTGCCTCTGTGGCCTTTTCTGTAGATACAAGGGTTCGGGTTCGGGTTATATATATATTAGTGGACTATGTACAGAAAGAAAACACCTTAAATATATAAGGCAAAGTTGTAAAAGCTGGCTAGCAATGTCAATTTGAACATTTTCAGCATCGTTTGCCATGGAGACCGACACGCACACGTCTGAGTGCAGAGAAATTGAAAGTAAAGACCCTCACAAAACCATAAGTGCCTGTAAAAAGACGTCCTCCTCGATGGCAAAAGCATATCATACCAAAGACTGTAATAACTACCAGCACACCTTTTAAAGTTGGAATCAGTCCTAGTCACAGAGTGGGAGCCTGGGTACTGACAACCCTTTGAAGACCCTCACTATAAAACCAAACAACTGTGCTGCTCCTGGGAACCAGACCATTCTCAGCTTCTTTTGAAAAGATGTTCCACCAGCTGAAAACAGAAGTTGACAGGAACCAGACCCAGCTTAACAAGAGAACCAGAAGGTAATGACCCAACAGACACAAGGCGGAGAGAGAACCACTGGGACTGGGTTTCACTAAATTCAGAGATGTGATGAGAGCCATGCTCAGAGAAATCAATGACATGTGGTAGCTGCGAAAGACCTTCAGTAGATAATGACGTGCATTAAAAGAGCATTGATGACTTCAGCGAGACCACCTACGCTCTACAGAACTTAAAACACCAGTCGGTCAATGAGCCGAGAGAGGAGCCGGAACACAAACAGAGCCAGTGCAGGACAAGAACCCCTGCTCTCCTCTCCAGCCCATAACCCGACTGCTGGCCCACAGACACAGCCTCTCAACCCACTCCCCCCCCTGGCCCCTCAGCCTTGGTTGAGATACCCCAACACCGTTTCCCTCCATGCTGACCAGGCTGACTCTTCCGCTACACCTTCATCTAGTGTACCAGCCAAGCTAGAATCACAGGTGGTGCTACTGAAGGACTCCAACCTCCTCTTTTACCAATGTGTTGTGAGCACTGCAGGAATACTGGACATCCGTCAGAGCGGCTGCAGCGAGATTCCCAAGGTTGCTCCCCAGAACATTGAGTGCTCTGGGAGAAACCATTAAAGATGCAAAGTTCTTGCACTATACCTCGCCAAGAGCAATACGTTCCTGGAGTTGTCTTTAACAGTCGAGAGCAGCAAACTGTTGTTTTAAGGGTTCAACAAGACATAACATATTTACTACGGAGCTTTAGAGGTTCTGGTATGTGGATTTCATTACATTTGGGCAGAGCTATATGCTAACTTTCCCCCCCCCTGTTTGTAATCCTCATACCGAGCTAAGCTAATCGGTTCAGCTGCACATAAAAGCCGTATCAGCCCTCTCATCTATTTCTCAGCAAGACAGGGAATAAATGTATTTCCCAAAATATTTAACAACACCTTAAAGCACTTTGTTGCATATAACTGAAACATATAGTTTTCACATATTTCAAAAATATTATTCTACATTTAATCTTGTAAATATTTTGAGTGGCCAAAGATCTGAATTTCTTTCAGATTAACAAACTGCTCATGAGATAAATGTCTACGAGTCTATGTGGAAAGAAGCCAGATATAATTATTTAAATATGCAAAGACAGGGCTACAACTTACAACTCACAATCTTATAGCATGTGCACACTGCAAATATAGTGAAGTTTAACAACAACAGCTGCAACTTCTTTGTAGGAACCTCTTTAAAAAAGTGAAATATGAGAGTGAAGCGGGGCTTAAACTGAGAAACGCCGATCCCTTGGATCATGCTGAATATCATGTGGAGAGAGTAAAAGAGAAGTGATCCATAACCATATGGAAGGAATGTGGCGAGAGACACTAACCAATATTCATACAACCTAATCCCTGTGGGTTTTTCCCATTCCCATGGCAGGAAGAAAGACTTGAGCCTGAAAGAGGAGAAGAGTTGAGGTGAAGGTCCTGTTCATACTGATTAGGGATTAAAATCACTGCCTCCCCTTCAGTTCAGTACTGATTTGTTAGAGCAGTGTTCATGAACTGAACTTTACACTTCAAGGTAAAATGGTACCTACTGTTTTCCCTCTTCAGCTGTTGAGTGAGCATTTTTTAATCTACAGGCTACATTTAAAGTTATTCTACAAGCACGCTATAGGCCCAATATGTTTATTTCTATATGTCACCCTCCCTATATTCAAGCTAAACGTAGATCTATTCGGGATTTTGTGGTTTTAGCCTCTATAGCTCGTTTTGATTACTTGTCATTTCTGCAAAGCTTTCAGAGGGAACATTGGTATTTTTAAATATGAAGCAACAAAAAATAAGGACAATATAGATCATAATATATCAATATTTAGATTGTTGCCATTATATATATATATATATTTATTTTTTTGGCGGAAAGTGAGATAATAAGTCTTGTTTGGGGTATTTTGTCTCCTGAGGCAGGAACAATATGTTTAAAACCAGACTTCCTGTCATGTTAACTTAGTGGAGGCAGAGAAGGTGAAACCAGAGAAAATTGCAAACCGATTTGTCTCAAAGTAAAAAAAACAACAGGGAATTTCTGTGTAGAGTTTATCATAAGCTTCTCCGGAAGTAATACTACTAATAGACATACTGCTGAAGTTTCAAGTGACCTCAGAATTCAATAAATCATCAACAAAAGTTGGTCTACTGTCGAAAGGGATTAGAACCCTGTTATTCCACGGTTAGGAATGTGGTACCATCTAGACTGAGGTTGAGAATTCTGTTACCCAAAGGCTGCAAGTGTGGATTCAAATTCCAGAGCCTTCAGGCCCCCAAACCTCCCACCTGAGTGTGAGTCTGTTATTCTTATGAAAAGGTCCATCTGTATTTGATTCAATCTATCTTGTGTCACTTTATGTTATCAGTTAACAACACAGGTAAATCTTCTTGGAAACACAATTAATGACAATGTGAAGGTCGATTTTTCATTGGACCCTTTTTACAGACAGTATGAACGCGAAACAACTTAAAGTATCTGGCACTCAACCTTGACACTGAAAAGGCTTTCAACGTTCATTATGGAAGTTTAGTTTTACCGTGTTTCTGCTTGAATGATGAAGTCATAGGATATCACAAATCCATCACTCACCAACTGCCCAGATCAAATTAAATGGCCGTGTCTCTGGAGACCTCCCCTCATATAAATTATGGAGCCACTCGCTTGAGCATTTAAAGCAGATGTCAAACGAACAGGAATTCCAATTAAAGAAGCAGATCACAGGAGCTTTCTGTTTGTAGAGGAAGTTCTTTTGACCCCAACCAATCCAGACTGGAGCCGGCATTCAGTCCTGTCCTGCCATGAACGCTTTGTTATTTTTATTAAGGATTTAAATCAAACATACAACTCAGGCTTTAAGACATTAAATACCTCTGTGAGTCTATCTAATATTTATAGTTGCATACCTCCACCAAAGCCCAACAGTGCCCTTGTAGCGCCACATTTAAATCCACAAAATCCAGATTCTATATTGGATCTTCTTTTTTTAAATATGCCTGATTCTCTTAATTGAAATCCCTGCTTCTGTGCCCTGACATCTGTGACACAATCGTTACGTTAAGGAAAACGATTAAGTAAAAATCTTGCACGTGCTCCTTTGTCCGGATCTATGCCAAACTTCAATGGCTTCGATCCGTTTTGAAACATTATCCCATAAACACAGTAAAAACACTGTAAACAGACTATTATTTGCATTTTGATTATGTTGATAAATTAAAAATATTGACCCTTTGCAAGAAAAATTACAGAAAGATAGTGATAATAAAATAAACGTATACTATGCACAAGAAAAAAAAGTAAATGAAGCTGCAGGGCTCAGACAGCTGTGCACTCAATCTGTGGGGGGATGGTATTTAGTTGAACCTCTGAGGGCACAATAAATAAAAAATGAGTTTCAGTCTGTCAGAGTCAGTCTCGTCTGGGATGCTAAATGGTAAATTGTCTGTATTGATTTACAGCTTTTCAAGTCTTGATGACAACTCAAAGAGCTTTAAAGTACAGTTTCTTTCCCCCATTCACACACATTCAAACAGTGCATTTATGAGAAGGGGCAATTTGGGGTTCAGTATCTTGCCCAAGGACACTTCGGCATGCATGTGGGGAAGACTGGGATCGAATTGCCGACCTTCTGGTTAGAGGACAACCGCTATACCCCCCTGGCTTATTCACAATTTTCACAGACCGCCACTGAAGGATATGAATCTTTGACCTGTTCAGAATATCGTGTGAATTACCTATTAGGATTATGTATTTCTTAGAGATATGCTTTATGCGCTTACATACAACTCAACAAGAGATTAACAACACATGTGTTTTATAGCTAAGCAATAAATGTCCCCTCTGATATTCTCAAGCATTATCTTATAATGCACCAGGTGCTTGAAGATAAAGACCATCTGGTTGTCAGGGTACAGACGGGTGTGGAAAATCAACATTGTAGTTTCAGTTTTGGCTGATGTTTATGTCAGATGATGCCTATGTGATCTTTTGTCAGGTATTCTGATAATGTCTGCATGTTCGTGCTGTGAGGCAACAAGATGAGAGTTAGCTGACAATCAACTGAAAGCTCCTGCCACTCACCGTGTGTTTTCAATGTTTGCGTTACATACAAAGTCAATAGTGTGATGTTTCGTTAAGCTTCAGGTATTTGTCTCATCCATTTGAGTTCCTACACAAAGAATCTACCTGTGAAAGCTCTGCTTGTGTGAAAGTTACAGTTTCAGTTGATGCGCTCACTCCTCACGTCACATATGATCTACGTTCGAGCTTTGCAAGTCCAATCGTGTCACTCTTCAGGAGGGAGAATGATGATGTTAAATCATTATGATATATATGTATGGGTCTAACGGCTCCATACGTTTCAGGAAGCTAAACAAAAGAAGCTGAACATTGGTGTTTTTCTATAAATGCAGTGTCTATATTTACTACACTTTCATGTAACCATAAGAGCCTTTTAAGGTGTGAACATTTTCTTACAATAAAATTGAATACAACAAAGTTGATATTTCCTACAGCTGATTGGTAACAATAACACGATATATATAAGGATAGATAGATAGATAGATAATAAATGTATGCATCCAGTAGCACATAAAACAGTAAAAACCAAGATCATAATAATAATAATAAAAGTCTAATAGATATATATTGAATATGTTGAAGTTGAACTTCAGCCTCTTCGCGTGTGCGTTTTAGTGTGATGAAGTTTGTCCCTCGGCGCTTACCGTACAAACAAGAGGAAGCAGGAGGAGTAATAAAGTGTAAAATTGTTGATTTCAGCGCAAATAATAACGCGAGAGGATCGAGAAACAGCAGAAATATGTTTTATTCTATCTGATGACGCGTTTTACTTGATTTCTGCTGATTATTCACGAGTTAAAGTCGTCGGTGAGAGTTTTATTTCGAAAACTACAACCCGGAAGTCGTATGTTTACGTCTGCCCCGCTCGTGTGACAGTCGGACAGCTCTCAGCTGTTTGTGTTCGCGGGACTTCTCTTGCAAACCGGGGCTCGTATCTTAATTAAACAAGCACCAGACGATGGCCTCCAGCGACGGGATCCAGATCCCGAGCCGCCTCCCGCTGCTGCTGACCCACGAAGGCGTGCTGCTGCCGGGCTCCACCGTCCGCTTCAGCGTGGACTCCCCCAGGAACATGCACCTGGTCAGCCAGCGGCTCCTGAGAGGGACCTCGCTGAAGAGCACCATCATCGGACTGATCCCCAACACCAGGGACCCGGAGCACGACACCGACGACCTGCCCCCGCTGCACAAGTAACACACTCAGTGGAGCCGGGTGTGTGTGTGTGTGTGTGTGTGTGAGCACAGTTAGACGTGCAGGAGCCTCAACGTGGGGCCAAGAGAATTCACGTACATGCAAAAACAAAGAGGCTGATGATGATGATTGATTGATTGACAAGAGAGAAAACGTGTTTAAAGACAATCATGTCTTCGTTGACTCTCCTCTAACATCTGCTCTTCTCCTGGGAAGTAGATCCATTTAAACCATCTGGATCACAGATGTAACTGGTCCTGTCTCTGTCTACTATTTACTTTCAGATTATTTACTCTGCTTCTAAAACAACTAGTCATTTGTATGTTTGGGACATGCACAGGTTATATAATGTGTGTGCTTTTGTTCCAGAGTTCTCGAAAAGTCTACAGTTCACCAACGGCCCCGCGGTCACAGAGCAGTGGACTTTGACCTTTCGTCAGCTTAGTTCTAACTGTTTGTCTTTCTGACACAGCCTTTCCTCTGAATTATTCACATTCAGTGTCAAACAGGTGGTCATTGTCAGTCTGGCTCATAAAGACATAAAACCTTCCATATATAAGTGGAATAGATGAATTTCATGTTTGTTATTCAACTTTTCACTCATTACATGTGTCCTTGATTTAAAATGAGCCTTCTCCGTCTTTGATGAATGTAACTGTGGAGACTGACCCCTGTGACCGTGGTGACTGACCCTGTGACCTGGTGACTGACCCTGTGACTGACCCTGTGACCGTGGTGACTGACCCCTGTGACCGTGGTGACTGACCCCTGTGACCTGGTGACTGACCCCTGTGACCTGGTGACTGACCCCTGTGACCTGGTGACTGACCCCTGTTACCGTGGTGACTGACCCCTGTGACTGTGGTGACTGACCCCTGTGACTGACCCCTGTGACTGACCCCTGTGACCGTGGTGACTGACTCCTGTGACTGACCCCTGTGACCGTGGTGACTGACCCCTGTGACCGTGGTGACTGACCCCTGTGACTGACCCCTGTGACCGTGGTGACTGACCCCTGTGACTGACCCCTGTGACTGACCCCTGTGACCGTGGTGACTGACCCCTGTGACTGACCCCTGTGACCGTGGTGACTGACCCCTGTGACCTGGTGGCTGACCCCTGTGACCTGGTGGCTGACCCCTGTGACCTGGTGACTGACCCCTGTGACTGCGAGGAACTAATCCCAAACACATTTTGTGTGTGGGGGTTGGTTTAAATCACCAAACACTCTTGATTGGTGTATTAATGCTTAGCTACAGGGTTTATAGTGTCCTGCTTACTGTTCTGTCAGGACAACAATTTTGTAAATAGTCTGTAAAATATATTCACTACTTTTATTCTAAAAAAGTTTGTTAAACTTAATTAGAGACTGTTGACTCATACGCCTGTCAAGTGAATAAATGGTTGATGAATATAATTAAATAGTTATGGCAAATGTAAATTTGGATGCGTAAATACTGAATATTTGGCGGATAGAACTCAAAAACCTAGATTATTGTTCATACAAAACACAACCACAAATTAATAATGCCTTAGGCAGTGTACACTCTCATTAGCCAAAGATTTAACTTCAAATAAATTGTAGGAAAATATATACCGGTAGTATTTGGTTGCGCCACCTGACATTTTCAAGCCGGCGATCTTCTGGTTACTTGGTGACCTGCTCTACTTCCTGAGCCACTGCTGCCCATGTTAAACGTCACACATAATCATTTCATAAATCTGCATCTGTTTGTTTAACATGTACCACTCACGTTAGTCGTGTTTGTAATATATCCACAGCTTTTTACTCACCTTAGAATAAACTACTGGCGCAGTAAAATAAAAAAAAGCTTGACTGGCTGAAACCAGCAAGTCCGGATCCATCAGCTGTTGCAGCTGTGAGCTTCAGTGTCAGTAAACTGTGGCGTTTTGACCCGTCTAATTTAAATCACTGAATGTCAGTCCAGTTTATTTTTCTTGTAAGTCTTTTTTACCACCAGAGAAGTTAAGATCTCCTGGAAGCTGTGAACGCTGCAGGCAGACGAGGGTTCTGTCGATGGAAGTGGGAAGAAGTGGGTTTACACTTGTTCAGGGTTCACTTGTGAGGAGCTTTCATGTCGTCTATCTTTACATACATCTGTGGTTGGGATTATCTTTAATTGGTCGTCTCTCAACACTTACCTCCCTTGTCTAACACACCATCTGACATGCGCTCTGTCTCCGTGTAGGATTGGAACAGCGGGGATCGCGGTGCAGGTGGTGGGCAGCAACTGGCCCAAGCCCCACTTCACCCTCCTCATCACCGGACTGTGCCGCTTCAGTGTGTCAGGTCTGCTGAAGGAGAGACCCTTCGTCCTGGCAGAGGTAAACACTTATTAGACTTAGTTTCACTGAACTCTTTCAGTGATATTATTACGTTTGTGAACAGCTTCATGGGGTTGTGGGTGTGTGAGATCAGACATTGAATTGATTAAATCGAATTAAATTGATGGGAGATTGATTTTTTTTAAATGAAAGATGACATCCTGCTTTGTGAAGTCAGTATAAATCAGTATTTGCTCATCTAGTGAAAGTCGCTGCACCTAATTCATTTAACTGATATCAGAGAGTATGTTAATGCGTCCTGCGTAGTTTCTCTCGTGAACAAACAAAGTCATGTTTTACTTTCCGTGTCACACATGAAAACACATCCCGTTTATCCCTGAGGCCAAACAGATGCTGGAGGATCATCGGCTGTTCACACTCGTGTTTGCTCTCAAATTAATTATACAAGCTATTACTACATGTCTTTGCACTTTACCGTTGACAACTGTCAATTAGAGTTTAAAGTGACTGTGTATCAGGAACATGTGTGAAACCAACAAATAAGGGACCAATTAATGAAAACACAGCTATACAAGACCACTGGAGGTCAGAAACTCCACAGGGCATCCTTGATCTCCTCATATGATTATTCCCAGCGGAATGTTGGGGGAGTAATTATTTTTAATAGTTCCCTTTTTATGGAGGTAATATAAGATTAAAGACGCAGAGGTCTCTAATTAATCAAATTGCAGGTGGAGCAGTTGGATAAACTGGAGCAGTACATGACGCCAGCATCACAGGGTGTCACCACTGATGATGGGGAGCTGGGGGAGCTGTCTGAGAAATTCTACCAGACTGCTGTACAGGTATGTGTGTGTAATGGTTTTGGTAATGGTTTTGTATTTATATCGCGCTTTTCTAGTCTTGATGACCACTCAAAGCTCTTTACAGTACAGTTTTTCATTCACCCATTCATACACACATTCATACAGTGCATCTATTAGCAGCACTTTGTTGTTCTATGAGGGGAAATTCGGGGTTCAGGATCTTGCCCAAGGACACTTCGGCATGCAGATTGGGAAGACTGGGGATCGAACTGCCGACTGGGGATCGAACTGCCGACCTTCAGGTTGTGTGTGTGTGTGTGTGTGTGTGTGTGTGTGTGTGTGTGTGTGTGTGTGTGTGTGTGTGTGTGTGTGTGTGTGTGTGTGTGTGTGTGTGTGTGTGTGTGTGTGTGCGTGTGCGTGTGCGTGTGAGACAGATGAGTTTTTAAAAGGTTTATTATTATCAATTGTTTGTCTAATCAGATCTAGGGAAGAAAACAGTGAATAAATAGATAAATTAAATCATATTTTGGGCTCATTATTGACAAACCAAATTAATTCAATAGACTTGATAACAACCCCACAGAGTTTAAATAACAGGCTCTCTCCACCGGTCATTTATTCATTTATCATTATTTATGTTTATGCTTAATCTGCAAATTATCGATAAATTCCTTTATAATAAGGGTTTGATAATCTTTCTGTTTTTATATCACTATGGGAATTTTTCACTCCCTTATATTGGAATGGGCAAATATCCATATGTGGAAGTTCGTGCTCTAAAACAAAAGTAAATAAGAAATGGAATCTCACTTTTGACCTTGGTCGTACTTAGTTAAATATCGATTAATTCAGGCTTCTAATCACTTCATGTTTTATGACACTGAGCAGTTTTGCTGTAAATGGTCTGTATTTATTTCCTGACAACTCAAAGCTCTAAACAGTTGTTTTGCTGTGAACTGTATTTCACTTCCTTAGGGAAAGTTCTCTGCCTCAGGGTCTTAATGCAAGTCACGTTTCAGGTGTCACCTGAGAGCCAAACATCACCAACTGGGTTATGAGACATTTTTTTAGCAAATCATTATCCTGATTTCACGTCATTAATGTTTTCTATTTAATTATGTTATTATGTTTTTTTTTTTATCTTAAAAAGGTAAATTAACTTTTTCCTGCTAATTTCTGACGGCTGGACTCGAAGCTCTGTCGTGGGAATTCTTTCTTTTTCCCGAGTTGTAGGGATTAAAGTTCTTTGGCGCTCTGAAGGATTTCCATCAATTGGATTCCTGAAGGTCCCAGTTGAAGTCAGTCTAGATCTCAAAGTGTCGACACAGGAGCCTGGCAGCTACGTGACTCTGTGAGATGTAGAAGATAAACAATTTGAAAGGTAAACAGTTAATGACCCGAACACAAACACTAATGTAGGCAAAGGGCCCGTCTGCTTGTTTGTTCCGCTGCCTCCAGGTTCGTACATGAAAACCTCTGGGAAGTGACCAAACGGCAGATTACCATCTAAGTCCAGCCGGCTTCTCTACTTTATTAGGTTTTGATTCCAATAAAACTTTTTTGATGAACATGTAGTGTGAGCTGCATCAGAGTCCCAGCCCCCCCGCTGCCACACACACACCACACACACACACACCACTGTTTGCTGTTCCTTTGGCACCAACGGCCTCTGAGACAGAACAGCTCTGGCTCGGTCGTTTCCTCGGGACCAGCTTGTTTGAGCAGCAGATTGACTCCAGTATTGAGGGTCATTGTCTTGTTGTATCACGCAGTGTCTGCTGAGCTTCAGCTGCAGACAGCCACCCTGGGAGCTCATTTCCTCTCCTCCATGCCAAGCTGTTGTCGCTCAGAGGCAGAGGAGAAGCTTGTGATCCGGTCTCCACTATATTTAAGTGTTGGCTTAATGGTTTTTTCTCACAGCGTTTATACGATCTTAGTTTCATCACAACACATTTTCGCAGCAGTGCTGTTTTTATTCACAGTCTATGGCTGTGTAGTGTCAAGCTACTGTTTGACAAACTTCAGGGTTGCAACTGAAACAATTGAAGTCAATGTTGACCAAGACTTCAGACGTAATAAAACAACAGAAAAAACCCAACATCATTTACACTTTGTTTTAAGCCTACATGTCCACTGGAAGTGGCGACGCTAGCGGACTTAGCTAAACGATTGTGTGTCCGAGAGTTCGTGAACGTGCCTCCTAGGAAGATATCTGTGGATATTTAAAACACGATGTAAATGAGCTCGTTTCAAGTCGACAAAAGACAATACTTTCAAATACTGCCCTCTCTTGTTTCTTCTCTCTGGTCTTGCAGGTTGCAGAACATGGAATTTGTCAAACCTTTAAGTTCTTAAGCACTAACAAGCTCATTCTTCATTCAGCAAATGAATCAAATTGCATTTAAGGCTTGACGTCTGTCTTTGCGTTCTCTGTTCATGCTTAATTGTGTCAGTAAATCAAGTTCCACTGTTTCTCCACTGTGTGTGTGTGTGTGTGTGTGTGTGTGTGTGTGTGTGTGTGTGTGTGTGTGTGTGTGTGTGTGTGTGTGTGTGTGTGTGTGTGTGTGTGTGTGTGTGTGTGTGTGTGTGTGTGTGTGTGTGTGTGTGTGTGTGTGTGTGTGTGTGTGTGTGTGTGTGTGTGTGTGTGTGTAGTTGTTAGGAATGCTGGACATGTCCGTTCCAGTGGTGGCTAAGTTCAGGCGTCTGCTGGACAGTCTGCCCAGGGAAACGCTGCCTGATGTGGTCGCCTCCATGATCCGAACGTCAAACAAGGAGAAACTCCAGGTGAGGTGACACTTCGATGTGTGTGTCAGTAAAAAACCGACCACTATCAGCTGCTCTGAAATGTCGTGCAGGCTCATAGGGAGCTTGTATGAATCCTTGAAGCTTCTGCTGACTGGGGCGAGAGACACAAATACAAAGTGTTGATTTCCCAACATAAATGACTGGTGCTTTATTTACCGTCTTGTGCTGTGAAGGTCTTGGATGCGGTGAGCCTGGAGGACCGTTTTAAGACGGCTCTGTCAATGTTGACCAGACAGATGGACGGACTGAATCTACTGCAGAAGACCAGGAAGAAGAGTCCTGATAATGAGAAGAGGGTAACTGACATCTGCATTTTGGTTCTTCGGGTTCCGTGTGTGTGTGCAGTATATACCTCATGATCTCTCATTGTCCAATCAGGTGTTATCGGTGCGTAAAGGTGGTGTGTTCCCAGGCCGGCAGTTCAATGTGGATGAGGAGGATGAAGATGATGGAGATGACACCTCAGTCCTGGAGAGGAAGATTCATGCGGCCAACATGCCTGAAGCTGCGCTCAAAGTTTGTCTGAAAGAGCTCAAGAGGTGAGCTTTCTTTTTTTTTTTTACCTAAATCTTAAAACTTATTATGAGTAAGTAAGGTTTATTTCAAATACTTCACACATACAGCCCCTGGACTGTAGCCAAAGATGGAAGACATGACATGTGCTCAGTTCTATCGCCCCCTGGTGGCTGGCTGCGGTATAGGTTGCAAACTCCTCGATGTCCACATATAAGACATTGACCAAACTAAACACGTCTTTTTCAAAATTGGCATCTGTCATTTTAAGGTAGTTCTTATCACACTAATGGGTGTTTATTTTTCCATAAGTTTGCTTTTATTCTGGTTTGAATAAGCAAAATGGTGGCACCCGTATCTGGGATATTTTAATTTTGTACAACGAGATGAAGTGGAGACACGTCGTCCTTCTTTATATTCACTCTATACTTACAATTTAAAGTAGGTTAATTTGTGGTTTTGCACAAAGCTCCACATGAAAGTTGTAAATGGATGTTGTGATGGTGGAGATACGTAAGAGCAACTGCTCCAAACCAGTGAGGCGGCAGCAGCCGGTAGTCGGAACAAACACGAAGCAGTCCTCTTCTTAGTGTGCACGTTTTTCACGACACCCATGAATGGAGTTGGGATTGGACCAATCACAAAGCAAGCAGACACAATAACACAGCTTCACGGATGACCTCCGTCTTCCTCTATTCTTCTACTTCTATGTTTTTTGGCGTTCTGTTATCTTGGACTGGTGCAGATAGGTGGAGGATGTGAGCCGGACAGTGAGACCTGTCTCAGACCTCAGGCTGCAGACGCACATTCATGCCAGATGTAAAGACAATCAGGCTAAAACGTGAAAAGAATCTGGATACAAGACACATTTTCGTAGCAGATGTAAACGCAGTCAAAGACATTTGCAGCTGCTTTTGTGTACTTCATGCAGATCAAGTATTATTGAATTAAATTGAGATCCCTTTTTCTGAGAAGAAAAGTCAAACATTAGTAAGAATCCAACATCTTAAAGCTTTCTGAACCATATTTAGCACTTTTGATCTTTTAAATCACCGCTCTCATGTGGTTTAGTCTTAAATAAACCAAAAACGTGTCTGTTTTTGTGTGACTTCCCTGAGGAGCCACAAACAACAGGCCCAGATGTTCAAATGAATCTTCGTCATCTGTTTTCAGATTGAAGAAGATGCCTCAGTCCATGCCTGAGTCTGCCCTGACCAGAAACTACTTGGATCTGATGGTTGAGCTGCCGTGGAGTAAAAACACTAAAGGTAAATGAAGGTGACCTTTTGAAACATCCAGGTCGGTAGGTCAAAAACGTCTTTGTACTCTTTAGCTACTTTGAACCACAGCTTTATTGCTTTGCTGCTGCCGAAAGATTAATTTCATATTCAAAGGAATGCTTCATGTTTTAATTCTGAGTAATGTCTGACATGTGGTGACTGAGAGATTGTTGTGATAACTGTGTTAAATACTTCAGTCAGGATCTTACTGATGCAGTAATTTGCTTAGAGTACGGCTGGAGCTTTTGAAACCATTTGAATATTAACTGTCAATGAGCTGTTCTGTTAAGATGTTCATCGCTTAAGTTGACTCACGATTTAATTCATGATATTAACTGAACAAATAGTTAAAGCTGATCTAATGAATATTTTCATCTATCTAACGATTCCAGAAATCTCTCTCTCTATGTATCGCACATCTCGAGAACAGTAAACGTGAGAACACACTCGGCTTTTGTGATGTTTAGAGCCCATGGAAGTGCAGTGATTGAATAAACATGTGCTTTGTTGCTGTGGCAGTTGTTTTTACAGTTTCAGAAAGAAATCTGCAACCAGCATCAACACCAAAAATAGATTTGTGTCAAAAAAGACTAAAATTCTTGTGCTTTTACTTTGTAGACAAATTGGATTCTGTGTGTGTGGTTGCCAGGACAGATCAGCTCCTGCAGCACCTGTGGATGTGTCCGATATTGTGGAATAGAGTCAAATCTAAATTTGTAAACTTCTTGCCAATGGGTCAGATCTTTCATCCTGGATCGCTCACGTCTAAATGTGAACCCAGAATCATTTCTATTTTAATTTCATGCTGATCAAATTACGCGGACGGAAAGTGCGTCGCTCCACACAAGGACATGAAGTTTATGTGGTGTCCAGCCACAGCAACGATGACGGCCCACTGCCAACGCATCTCACAAACGGACTTGTATTGTCCAAAGACCCACAGTCACCACTTTGCATTGTTTCCCTGTCTGTGCAGACCACAGACTGAACCTTTGATAAGTAACAGCAAATCTCTCCGGGGCAAAGTGTATTCAGTTGCAGGGTCGGAGGTTAGAAACAGATTATGAGCTGCAAATAAACTTTAAGTGCTTTTATTCATCGGTTTGGGAGAAACATCTTTCCTTGAACAGACGGACAGGGGGGGGGGCATCTTTCATCTTCTCTGGTGCGTGTGTGTGCTTTGTGTTTTTTCATTATTAGCTGCAGCTGCTAGTTTCTAAAGCTCCACCTGGTAGTAAACTCTCATTTTCTACTGTCCAAGCTTCTGTCGCATTTTCTGGAGTTGCAGTAAATCTCTCCTCGGTTCTCTGTCTTCACCACCGCTCACTTTAATGCTCTCTCCTTGCTTTCTTTCACCCGACTCGCACCTCCTCAGACTGCCTGGACATCCGATCTGCTCGCACTCTGCTGGACAACGACCACTATGCCATGGAGAAGCTGAAGAGGCGTGTGCTGGAGTACCTGGCTGTCAGGCAACTCAAGACTTCACTCAAGGTGCTGCAGCCTATTAAATATATATAAAGGCAAATCTTATGTGTTACATGAAGCTATTTATTTCACGCCTCACATGTGTTTCCCCTGTTTTGCCTTCAGGGCCCTATTCTATGCTTTGTGGGGCCCCCAGGAGTCGGTAAGACCAGTGTGGGACGCTCCATCGCCAGGACTCTGGGCAGAGGGTTTCACCGCATCGCTTTAGGAGGCGTCTGTGACCAGTCGGACATCCGAGGACACAGGTGGGCTCAGAGCGACTCTACAGGAGGGTCTGGATCAGCAGATGTTTTGTAGAAGAGGAGTTTATCTTATCGAATTTGGTGGTGCTTCCTTATTTCATTAGCAGAAGGAAATATAGTAAGTTAGTCTCAGGACACGGATAATTGAAGCACAGGATATAACCGTGTCCCACATCAGTTGCTGTTTTGATGGTGTAGTCGAACGCAGGACTCTCTGCTGCTGAGTGGAACATGAACTCTGAAATATTTAGATAACATGTCAAACACGATCACAATCACACTGACAAACAATAACAAAGACTAGAAAACCACAAGGGGAATTATTAGGATGGAAGCAGCTTGTGAGCATTTAGATTTTTCATGTGTGAATTTCTAGGTTTTTGGCAAGTACGACTTTCCCACCAAGGGATTCAAACCCGGGACCTTTGTGCCGCCACAGTACGTGACTGACTGACTGACTGACTGACCGTGTCACTGGGGAGACGCGTTTCCACAAACCTTCTCACATCTCAAGGCAATGACATCAAACGTGCAGAAGTCTGGTATTTTTGACAGTTTTAAAGATTTTCAGAAAATAAATATATTTGATCAAACATATGGCGAAATGGAAAACGCTGTGCGTACAGTAATAAATACAGAGTGACACTGAATGACACATTGGTGGACATATCTGAACACAGCAGATATTGGGCCTCATTCACCAATTTCTCCTGAATAATTCTCTTAAATCGGTTCTCAAGAAGTTTTCTAAGAAACTTGGCGCATTCTTAAACTGCAGAATTGTTTGCATCTGTGTTCTTATATTGATTAATAGCAGGTCTTCGTAAGTTCCCAATAAACTTTGACAAATGCCCCATCAATGCCCAAAGAAGAGCATCAGGCTGCAGTGCCGTGTGCACACAGAGAAATTGAAGAGATCATTTAAGAACGTGTATGCACGGGGGCAGAGTTCATCTCAGATTGCAGATCTTGGCATTTTAAAGGAAGAATAAACATCGCTCTCAGTCAGATGAGAAACATGTGTCGGACATACCAACAGCGGGGGGGACAAGAGATAAAGATGAAAGTTCTTTAATGGTCGATTTGACTATTTGCTATTTGCTCAAGTGAAAACTAAAACCATTCTTTTAAAGACGCTCACTTCTGGTAGATTTGTGGTTGATTTTATTATTTGTTTTAACCTCAGAAGCTGCACATGTCATGCCTTTTTAAAATCCTAAACACTTAAAGATCCCTTGCGGTCGGTAATTTGTCACCGAGATGCTGTTTCACACGTACAACACAACAGGAGACGTGTTCTCACCTTCTGGGAACCTGCTCGTGAGGAGGGGGCGCAGAGAGGAACCACCGCTCACATGTGGTCATCGTCTTGGGTTTGCACCGGTCGCACGATAGAATCTCGTTTGAATTCTGTGACAGTGACCTGCTCAATTCTCACATGGATTCATTTGGACATTACACTGAGATGCTAGAGTCGATTTAATGTCCAGTCCGACTGATTCCGATATTTCAGAGCACGTGTTCAAGCATTGACTGTGACATGGAGGTTATGTTACCGCCCATGTTTGTCTGTTGTCTGCAGGATTAACCACTGAACAGATTTCCATGAAGAAGAACATTCTACTTTATTTGTTTGTCAGCAGGATTTCGCAAAATTGACTCAATATTTATTTATTTTGTTGACGTGTTCAGTTACACGCAGAATCTAGTTTCCCTGTTAATAGGGTTTAGTTCTGGTAGGTGATGCTGACTCTAGCTGAGGGTTAAGAACAGAGGATGTTGCACCTTGTTAAGTCCTATCAGACAAGAAGGAACCCATTCATTTCAGTGCAGATCCAGGATTCTTTCTCTCCTGTTCTAAACATTTTGAGATGATGAGATTAGTATTTTTTTGCATTTTCCCCTGATTTCCCAGGGAATATTTCATGGATCTTGATTAAAACAATCGGGTACCATCAGGGGACTGATATCCATGAGTGTGTGGAATCTGGTGCAGCCTGATTGGATTTAAGGGGGCGTGGCGGAGGTCTGCAGTCTTTCTTGTGCCTCGTTAATGTGATGTGTAGCTCAGTTGATAACAACATGACAATTCAAGTCTTATTCAACATTCTATCACTGAGACGTCACCTTGACATTATATATATCTGCCTATATTTTTTGCTTTTAGCTGTGAATACACTTTCGGAGCCTTTAGCTTGTTTGAATCCGAGAGGAAACCTTTACTCCGGACCTCAGCAGTTCATTTCCTGCCTCTGTCTCCAGACGTACGTATGTAGGGAGCATGCCCGGTCGCATCATCAACGGCTTGAAGACGGTGGCTGTAAATAATCCTGTCTTCCTGTTGGATGAGGTGGACAAACTGGGGAAGAGCCTTCAGGGAGACCCTGCAGCTGCTCTGCTGGAGGTGAGTCTGCTCTTCTTCCGTCTCAAGTCGTGTCAGACGTCCTCCCTGCATTTCAAGTCTCTGATGAGAACCTCCCCCTTTGATAATAAGGACTCATTACTCCTCTAATAGTTTTTGTCCTTTGCTGTTCTTCAGTTTCTTCACTTTTCCATCTAAGTTTGATTTAGTGTGAGGAACTGAAACCAACGTCCGTATGTTTCCCGAGGTCCTGGATCCGGAGCAGAATCACAGCTTCACAGACCATTACCTCAACGTGGCATTCGACCTCTCCCAAGTGCTCTTCATCGCCACGGCAAACACCACAGCAACCATCCCCCGGCCCTGCTGGACCGGATGGAGGTGCTGCAGGTTCCAGGTGGGTTCAGGTTCAGGTCAAACATATCGAACAGATTCACTGTCCCTTCTGTGTATCTAGCTTAAGATACTGATGGATTTTACATTTTTATCCAGTTCTTACACTTCAATTCTTTATCTGAATGTTTTGACAAGGTTCAGCTCAACTGTTTTGACCTGGGTTTGTTTTTTCTGGTCTTGAGGTTTGCAGATCGCTTTTCCTGTGTAGTTGTAAAAGTCTTCTGGCAGTTTTCAGACTCAACTGAGGATTTTAAAATCAGATATAAGATTTTAAGCTGTGGGCGTTGCTCCTCTGTGACTGAGTGTGGATCTGAGAGTGGATCTTCCCACTTTACCTGCTCACAGCACAATTTAGCTGTGAAACGTGGGCAAGCTCCTCCCAAACTGACCTGAGCTGAGAGATCATCTTACTTCTACACTTAAAGTTTGAGCTAATGGGTTAAGTTCATTTATTAGGTTAAGGTAACAAAGAAAGATAATTTTTACGCATTAAGCCTTTATTGATGAGACAGAGTGAAGATGTGCAGCAGAGAACCGAGTTGGAACGCTTCAAGCCTCCAGACCCGGGGAGCCCACTCGTTCACCATCATTATAAAGGACGACTCCTTTACACGTCAAAGTCTCTGTGCAGGTGTTGGGAAGCACAGCTGCGTACGCTGAAGAGAAAGTCTTCTTGTGGCTCCGCAGGGACATGTGTTTGAAAAGGGGGAATGTGAAGTGAGATCACCAGACCTCTGCTCCTCATCTCCCGACACTCAACTCTACAGCCGCTGCTAAGGAACCCAGATCTGAGTGAAGCCAGTGGCTGCTCACCTTGATTTCCCCTCCTGGTTTCACCTCCTGGTTTGTCCAGAGTCCTCTCAGTTCTTTGAAACCAGAAGTAACCACATTTAGAGGAGCAGGGGGGTGGAGCCTGACTGAGAACTTTACATCTGTGACCTGCACCTATTGGACGGTACAAGCTGTCAATCACTCTGTATTCAGCATCATCTACTTGAACATCATCCTGTAGTGAAGAAGACTTGAAACTAGAGATTGAAACATGAACTAAAATGTTTACTGACGCTATATTGAGAAGCAGAGTCATTTTCTCATAGGATTCAATACAAACAACCATGGAGTCGCCCCCTGCTGGTCATTTGAGAGAAAATATGTTTCAGGCACTTCAGCATTGGCTTCACTTTCTGGACCTGAATCCTTCGACCATTTTTATATCCAATCTATGGACTAAACTGTTGATGGTCAAGTTGCATTGTGGGTAATACAGGTGCCAAATGTAGGTGAGGAGATGTGTAGAATTCTTCTTTAGTTTCCCACTGTGTATTGTTTCAGGCTACACTCAGGAGGAGAAGGTGGAGATAGCTCATCGTCACCTGATCCGAAACCAGCTGGAGCAGCACGGACTAACACCTCAGCAGCTGCATATACCACAGGACACCACGCAGGCTATAATCAGCAGGTAAGTAACGATAGAAGTGCTCCATCAACTTCTTACTCGTGGTTTTACTGCAGGAACTGACGATGACAGACCGCTCACTCAAAACTGTTTTTCCAGGTTGATAAAGGAACATTTTAACATTTTGGGGAAATGCATTTATTCATGTTATTTGCTGTGATTATTATACAGTAAAAACCTTGATACCACTTCTGACTTTCTGTGGTCTTTCTAACGTTTGTGGACCCAGGCGCTGATGAGCTTGGTTTGGCCCAGACTCCAGGATGCAGGGAGAAACTAAATCTCTGACTCGGCCCTCTGAGGTTCACTTGATGCAATATCTCATTTGTTTAATCTCTGCAAAAACCCGAAAATGAAAAATGTGAGGTTGTTTTATGCAGATATGGGATTTGGACTTTTTCTTGGCAGGACACTCCTCTTGGAAGTCTGGCTTCTCTGGACTCTAGGAATATTTGTATGAGGATGAATTAGGAAGCTTGAGAGGAGCGATTTAAGTGGAGCCAAATAATCAGTTGCGTCCTCTGGATCTCATGCAGCGCTGGCAGTGAAGTGCGTTCAAGCTGC
Source organism: Reinhardtius hippoglossoides (assembly GCA_006182925.3). Lineage (NCBI taxonomy): Eukaryota > Metazoa > Chordata > Actinopteri > Pleuronectiformes > Pleuronectidae > Reinhardtius > Reinhardtius hippoglossoides. The sequence goes on from CM031674.1 coordinate 3,457,439, forward strand.
ATGTGTAGCAGCTCTGAGAAACCAGCGGCAACACGGAGAGATGTTAATGATAAACGCAGCTTCATGAAGAAGTAGCAACCGCTGTGGACAGCTGTGTCCAAACGGCTGAGACATTCCAGGGTCTTTACAGAGGTTGAGAAAACTGGTTTGGAAGCTTTTATTGCCAAGTTGTTAAACTGTTCAACAGGAGAAACTCTCACATTGATCTTGATTTCCCAGGGAATAATTCATGGATCTTTATGAACAATAAGCAGGCACATTGAACTGAGTTGATCTCAATGAGTGACAATTTGAGAGATGAACTCTAATGAGGTCTATATTGGTTTCAAATGTTTTTCTCACATTAAAGTCCTCAGATTGATGTAGTCTTTAAATATAATGTGTTCCCTGCTGAGCTGCTGCTGTTTCCCCAGTCCCAGTGTGTGTGGAGGCGAGCGCTCGGCCAGCTGGCAGCTCTCATCTGAGACCAACGTGAAATCCTATCATTGAATTGTCAAAAGGTTCAGTGTGTTCTGAACATATTCCTCTCAGTCGCCTTTTGATTCAAAACATCAATGGGTCTCATGTTTCCTGTTCCTGAGTTTACACTGATCTGTCCGTCACCGTCACTTCTTCACATTTCATCTCTGATCGTCCAATCATCAAACACGGCACCAGAGTGATTTTCCTGGTGTTCATCATGAATTCAGTGAACACTAATCCAAACAGCCTGATTGATGATGAGCGTCATGCTTTCTGCCGACCTGCGGAGCGTCTCTGTAACACCCTCAGGTCTGGTTACTATAGAAACAGCCAAAAGCCCACAGCTTGATGCTCGTCCTCCGAGAGACGCTCCCTGCTCCGCTGGCTGCTTCTCTTTAAAAAGACCAGTAATGATTCAGCAGATTCAGGAACCAGTGTCCGGCTGCTACATGAAGCAGACTTTGGTTTTGCAGTGATTTCTATTTTCTTTTTGCCATGTTGTCCTCTCGTGATGCTGAATGTGTCTGATTCAGATCCACATGATTCGTAGTTTCAGTCAAGAGGGCGTCACTACAGTTTCAGTTCACACGGTGATTGAGTTCAGCGCTGTGAGAAAAGAAAAGAATTAAAAGAAGACTATGATTCAGTTACTTAAACATGGTTAATTTTATTATATCAATCTTATTGATCATCAGAGGGATCATAGGACCAGTTTTCACCTTCATTTATTAAATCATCATTACTTTGAGTAGTTTCAATAACAGATTGAATTGTAATTGAAACTCAAACATGTATCATCAATTCATGGTAAAAATGGCAGTTTTATCTATTTGCAATTCAATGTACACCTCAGTAAAGTGAAGGGTTTGGAACTGCTGTCTGAAACCAGTGTAGATCTTTCATTTGTGTTTCATTTTCATTTACCCTGAGCTGATAACATCTGTACTGATGTTTACAGAAATCTGTTACCTTTATAGAGATTCCAGGTTTACTCAAATAGACCCTGTCGCTGCAGAGATACACACCAATCCCTCTGTTGTTTGTTTGTGTGTCTGTGTTTGTTGTAGGTACACGAGAGAGGCAGGTGTGCGCTCCCTCGAGAGGAAGATCGGGGCCATCTGCCGCGCGGTGGCCGTGAAGGTCGCTGAAGGTCACAGAGTTGCCAAGACAGAAGCTTCCGTCCCAGAGGGGCCTTCAGAGCAAGGAGGTGAGTCTGTGCTTGAACCCCGCAGCCTCCCTGTGTCGGGTTTTCTCCCTGGCCCGTCACACCCACGATTCCCTGTCAAAGATGGAGAGGAAACATCACAACCCTGAACTTCAGAGATGCTCAACGACCACAAGAGAATAACAGAAATCTAAAGAGCAGGCTGGAGTTCAGAGAAACACATAAACAGAAACCAGTAGAGTTCTGGAATAAAGATCTAAGGACTGATGAAAGTAAAGAAGAAAGTGTGGAGATTTAAAAAAGGAGCAGTTCCTGATCAAAGTCAAACATCTATACGTTTGTTTAACAATAGATTCACAGATTGTTTCCTATTTTGCACAAGAATCACAATCATGAAACAACACAAAGACACAAAGACACAGGAGGTCAACGGTCACAATCTGTGTTCAGGAGAGGTTTTGTGAAATTAAGAAATACTCAGGTTCCAGATAAGTCTTTGTAGAAGTGATCACAAGACATAAGACTCCAAAATGAGATGATTAAACTTTCTATCTGGTGACCACAGAGTCGGCAGTGAGGTAATGTGCCGTATCTCCTGTTCCTGTCACGCACAGTGTTTACACAGCAGAGGAGACAATTACAGCCGCCTGGCACAAGGTGGTGCTAGTGAGTCTCAATGGAAATCAATAAAAGTGCAGAAAGAAGAACCTTGAGTATTCAACATGGCACTTTAATGAGTGTGGATTTATAAAGTGACGTTGGGCCTGTTTTACGTGTGTGTAATTCAAGTGGCGTCATTAGAAAACAGTTTAATATCTCAGCTGCGGGACGTCGGATCCCAGTAAGCACAACAGGATGTTTCAGTGGCTGTGTAATGAGCTGGAAAATGTGCAGCCAGCTGCTCCCCAGTAGAAAATAAAGCTCCTGGCAGCAGCTTTTATTTGGGGACGGGCTCTTTATATATTATCTCCTCCTCATCTGCTTTTCATACTAAAAGCAAAAGCCAAGATTTGTTTATTTGTCTGTCGAATTCCCACGAGATTAGAACGTGTCTCCAGGTGATTGTGATGAAAACAGCAGATCTCGTTGCTGTGAACCATAAAACTGTGTGAACCATAAAACTGTGTGAAGGATAAAACTGAATTTAGTTCGAGAGACATGAAAGAGGAAGAGGCAGAAGAGAACAGAGCTGTGGTTTGCATGTTTCCATGGAGATGCTCTGTGTTTATGTACGTCTCCATATCTGGCTTTCTGTGCATCTTTGCATAACGTCATCGTGTGTTTGTATAAACGGCTGATTTTCCAGGCTCAGCTGTTGTCGTCTCTCTCTCTCTCTCTCTCTCTCTCTGTCTCTCTGTCTCTCTGTCTCTCTCTCTCCTCTCTCTCTCTCTCTCTCTCCTCTCTCTCTCTCTCTCTCTCCTCTCTCTCCTCTTCTCCCCCCCCCCCCCCCCCCCCTCTCTCCCTCTCCTACCTTCTTTCCATATTTCTCTTCACTACTGTAATCTAGTCTCCCAGTAGAACACACACCTCAGCCCAGGAACAACAGTCCACTTAAAGTGAATCAGGAAGTTCACACACTCATAGATGTTTGTCCTTTAAATCTACCAGACCCATAAATTATTCCCTGGGAAATTGGTGAAAGTGTCAAAAACATCTCACAATGTTAAAGAAAGTTGGAAAAAATAAAACTTGCTCTCCTGGATTTGAATGGATTCTTTTTGGGCCCATGTCCCTTTCAACAACTTTAGTTCACTCGAGTCCAGTAACATGAAAAACAGAAACGTTTATTCTGGCATCTCCATCGACTACTGAGCCGGTTCCATTGGAACCTGGTGTGAGGACAGAGAACCGGCCAAAGAAGAACACTTTGACTTTGGATTTGTTTAAGACGGCAGATCCAGGATTCCCCCCCCCCCCCCCCTCTTTCTATCGCTAGTCAGGCTGTTTGTCCCACTGACCTGTGACGGCCGGTCGGCCGTTTTTTCAGCCACTTCCTGGTTTGGTGACGACGTGTCGCTCTGTGATTGGAGGCTGTGAAGACGCCTTCCAGCTGCTGCAGCTGCTGAACTGATGTTGCTGCAGATGAGCGGTGGCTCCACTCTGACCCCAGGGGGCAGATCTCTGATCTACAGTGACACCAGTTGAACTGATGTGTGTCTGTGTGTGTTTTCAGACAAGGCGGCGGCCCCCCCAGAGATGCCCATTGTGATCGACCACATCGCCCTGACAGACATCCTGGGCCCTCCGCTGTTTGAGATGGAGGTGGGTGGGGTCAAATCCAGCAGCCGCTTCAGCTATCATCAAACAGTATAATGTGGAATATGATATGATTCTCTTCTCCTCTCATATCTTCTCCTCCCTCGACACATCACTCACTTTGCCTCATGCATTTTCATCTCACGTCTCTCTCAGGTCATGTCGGCCTCATGTTTCACTTCATTCCTGAATCGTTCTTCCGATTATTCCCCGAATACAGTATTACAGATGTTTAAATGTATTGTGTGTGTGTGTGTGGTTTGGAAGGTGTCGGAGCGGTTCATCCTGCCCGGTGTCGCTCTGGGTTTGGCCTGGACGCCGCTCGGTGGGGAGATCATGTTTGTGGAGGCCAGTCGGATGGAGGGGGAGGGTCAGCTCACTCTGACCGGTCAGCTGGGAGACGTGATGAAAGAGTCCGCCCATCTGGCCATCAGCTGGCTCCGGGCCAACGCCAAAACCTACCAGCTCACCAACAGTGAGTACACACACACACACACACACACACACACACACACACACACACACGTAATAGAGATACAAATAATCTGCAGTAAACGTGATGGAGGCAAATTAAAATGAGAGCCCATTGTGTGTTTGAACAGTGGTGGGGGGGCCAGATCCTTTAGAAGGAACCGACATCCACCTCCACTTTCCTGCCGGAGCTGTCACCAAGGACGGCCCTTCCGCCGGTGTTACCATAGTAACCTGCCTGGCCTCGCTGTTTAGCAGCCGCCTGGTCAGATCAGACGTTGCCATGACAGGAGAGATCACGTTAAGAGGGCTGGTGCTGCCGGTGAGTGATCACATTTAACACAAGGATTCAAACCTTGGACACACGTTTGACTGGATCGGCCTGTCGTTCTCAGGTGGGCGGGATCAAGGACAAAGTCCTGGCAGCCTACAGGGCGGGAGTGAAACGCATCATCCTGCCGCAGCGCAACCAGAAGGACCTGGAGGAGCTTCCAGCCAACGTCCGAGCCAACCTGGACTTCGTCACGGCTGCAAACCTGGACGAGGTCCTGAACGCCGCCTTCGACGGAGGCTTCCCTGGGACGGACCAGGCGCACACGCCCCCTCAGCTGAGCAGCAAACTGTGACAGGGCGGCGACTTCAAGACTGTTTGAGATTGAAAGTTACACAGACACAAGTGTTCAGACTCTAATTCAGCTCAGTGGAATTTTGCTTGATTAGCAAATTACTTATGCAGATTTTGTATTTGATTATTTGTGCAATTTTTGTGACCACTCACGACAAAGAATTTATATTGTTGAGGTTTCTATGCAATATACGAAAGGATTATTAGGTATATGTTAAAGATTAAAAAGAAGACATTTTCAGAATAAGAATAATTACAAGAATAATCATAATTTAATGAGGAAGATTTTTAAAAAGTTGTGGTTCATTAAGAAAAAGTCAATTTTATGAGAAAAGTTATAATTTAACAAGAAAATAGTTTTTATATCTCAAGAACAAAGACAAATAAATGATCTAGAAAATAAGCAGCAGGAGAATCTGACGTGTTTTTCTCTGAAATCACTTTGTTCTTATAAAATTATGATTTCTTATTCTCATAAAATTGTGGTTTTCTTTCTCGTATGATGCTTTTAATCTTGTAAAATTACAACTTTCTTTCTTGTAATATTATTGCTTTATTCTTGTAAAATTAAGATTTTTATTTGTAAAATTAATTTATTTCCCTGAAATATTACAACTTAATTCTCGTAATATTATGACTTTATTAACATAAGATTACAACTTTTAATCTTGTAATATTTTCACTGTATTCTCGACATTTAGGGAACAACTCTTAGTTCCCTGTCGTCACATTGACACGGAGGTAAATGTCTGTGACTGTTGCTGTGACACCAGGTTGTGATTCTGCTGAGGATCTGACTAACACCTGGATTATCCCCCCCACTAACATGACACACACGTGATGTAGCAAACGTACTGACTTTAAAAACTGTGATTTCATACTAAACCACTTGTGTCTGAGTAGATAACGTTAGAATTAAAGATGCTTAAAAACTTGAAATGATGTTGCTTTATTCTGACCACGTTAAACACACACGTGTTTGTTTGTGCACGTAAAACTGAACTCTATCCACCATGAAGCAGAACGAATGGATCCAACTCTGCTCCACAGGTCTGACATGAAACAGCATCAACTTATAACTATGAATATTTCCTTTGAACTGTCCTGGGCTCCATCCCTTTTTCTTTTTTTGGGGGATGTAACATACGCATGAGCCTCCAGGGGGCGCTGTTTGACCTTAGAGGATTTATCAGAGATGCAGATGTTTCTTCTTCTCCTCCTTCTCTGCCACCACATCCATCACCATCTCCTCGTCCAGACTTTGTCTCATCGCTCCTTCATGGTCACGACATGAAAACCTCAGAGTTCACATGTGTGTTCTGTGTATGAGTCACACCCAGTCTCAGTGGAACCCCAGTATTAGAACTCCCTTTGTAGCCCCCCCCCCCTCTGACCACACACTCTGCTGACTAGAGGACCTGAACCTCCACATACACATAATTACCCAGAGTTCCGCTGGGCGCACTGGCAGCTCGCCCACTGCCACCAGGGTGTGGACCCCTGTGACCACATGAGGGCAGGGAAGGGGGGGAATGAAGGGAGGGTTGACCCGACATGTCTGGATTTCTCTTTAAACCCAATTCAGTTTCCAGGTGACTCCGTCCGCTTCTTCATATAGAATCGTGGATGTGAAACCTGATATTTGAGAGTTTAAGTTGAGTGGAGCCCGGGAGGATACTAAGGGAGTTTATTATGGGTGTGTGTGGTGTTTATATTTCACTTTATAAAAATGAAAGAAGTTGAACGTGCAGATCTTTGGAACTTACAAGAGACAAACACCAGGGGGCGATCAAGATTTGGCTTCTCTTTTGGGGAGCTGTCATGTCGTCCATCTTTAAATACAGTCGAAGGTCTCAAGTAAGAAAGAGTCAGTAATTGTACAACAATTGTTTACACTTTTGTTTTGTACAGATTTAATAAATAGTGATGAGCAAAGAGTCAGAACCAAGCAAAGCTGTTGGCCCCTGTTTCCTATTCAAAATATCAGATTCTTTACTTTTGATAAATAACTTATTTAATACACAATTGTCGATTGACAAAATAAAAATAATTCAGTTCCTAACCTCCCTGAAATCCCTGTTGGACGTGTGACAGACAGAATCTGGTCCCAGGTTCAGGCTCCTCAGTGAATAACTTGTGATTCGTGGACGAACTGATGAGAATATGAAAACAAACAGAACAAGATTTTGTGAACGATATCTCTCTGCAACACCTTGAGGGAATTCCTCTAAAGTTGGTACAAATGTTCACTTGGACTCAAGGATGAACTGATTAGAATTTCAGTGGTCAAAGTTCACGGTGATCTCCTGAGGCTGGACTGGTGGAGACGTACAACCACAGTGTGGAATCACAGTTGTTGACATCGTAGGAATCACCGGCGCTAAAAATCCATCAGTCGGACACTAACAAACAGAAGCTCCTCAATGTTGGATTCAAAAACAGACACACTCAGGGTCCGAGTCGCACAATAACAGAAGGAAAGACACCAGGTATGAAAAAGATAGATTTATTTAATGACAAATTAAAACAGAAATAAAGTCAAGGAGTTGAGGGAGAGCAGCAACATGACAGACTCCACATGGAGAGCAAGGGAGAGATGATTGGCTTGACCTCCCTCCCTCCTCACAGACAAAAAGAAAAGGAAAAGACTTACCACACAAACAAAAAGGGACAGAGACAAATAGATGAGGGGGAGAAACAATCCACTTGTAAGAGGGGAAAGAAAAACACAAACCTTCAGAAGAACGACACAACTTGCTTTTTAACTACAAACACTGAAGTTTAGCCACAAGTTTTACAACTGCCTTTTAACTTTGTTTTTAAAAGTCATTACAAAAATGATAATTATGATAATCTCCATTTAATAATAACAATAGCAACATTGTAACGGTAGAAACTGTCCCTCGTTCCTGGTTGGGTGATCGATCAGTCAGTCAGTGGTTGAGGCCGACGCCGGCGTAGGAGCGAGAAGAGGAGGAGGAGGAAGGGAGCAGGCTTCCTGCCAAATGTCCGGCTCGCGCACACATATACACACACACACACACACACACACACACACACAAACACACACACTCACAACGACACATCAGGAGATATTCTCTCCTCTCATACAAAAAAAAACAAAACTAAAATAATTAAAAGAAACAGACTTAAGAATAAACCCCGAAAAAACTCTGAATCAACTGAAATGCAGTGTTTATTTTTCTCCTCGCTGTGAAACTAAAAAAAAACTTCCTCTCCTTCTCCGACACGCACTCAGTTCGCTGTTACACCTGTACACACACGCACACACACACACGGCCTGTTACACAGAGACTTTAGTGTGTGTGTGTGTGAGTGTCAGGACGCCACTGATGTGTCCTGTGAAAATAAAGATTCAAGAACAAACCCAGGGCTGACGTAGCCGTCATGAATCCTTACAGTATGAGAGCAGACTAATAACTATGACGACGGTCCAATGCACAACCGTTAGCCTGTGTGCCTGTGTGTGCGTGTGTGTGTGCCTGTGTGTGCGTGTGTGTGTGCCTGTGTGTGTGTGTGGGGGGGGGGGTCGACCGCTGTGGACTGGAGGGAAACCGTGAGGAGGCTCCAGGAACCTTCAATGCCGATCAAAGGTTTCGGTCCTGGACAGAACCGTGTGGGTGCTACAGTCGTCCAGGCCTGTGGCTGACGATTCCAGTCGCAGCATCAGTGTCACAGGTGGACATAAAAATCCAAATGGTGGACTCCAGGGTCCAGCGCGAGCCACAGCCGTGGTTCCGGTCCTACTTAGTTTAACGGCAACCAGGAGGTCCGACGGGCACGAGGGGGGGATTACTAACAGAAAGAAGCTAGACCGCTGGCGAGCTACCTAGCCCTGACCGGGAGTCCACGTGGAAACTATAGTTCGAGCCGTCCTCGGTGCGTGCGGCCGCCACAGAGCTGCTCAGCGGTGAGCGGCCTCCGGCGTCCTGCAGCTGCAGCGTGTGAAATGTGTGAGGATGACGAAGAGGAAAAAGAGAGAGACACTGAAACATGAGCGGGGGGAACTCACGCCCAGGGAGACGTGACAGAGAAATGAGAAGTTTGACGAGCGAGTTTTACAGAACAGCTTCTCAGTTTGTGTCTGTGTGTACGACCGAGAGGACGAGACAGCGTGTGCGTGCACGAGTCTCACATACAAGTTTGTGTGTGTGTAGAAGTCTATAACCATCATTACAGTTATGTCCTTGTGTTTATTATTCCTCCACTCATTCATCCATCCATCCATCCACTCATCCACTCATCCATCCATCCCACCCACCCCCTGAGCCTCCACGGCTGCCCGATCTGACAGTCCAGTTCCACGTCTCTAGGGGTGGGGCAGAGAGGGGCGGGGCGCTGTGAGGTCACAACTTATTTGACCCCCTAAAAAATGCCCCCTGACAATCTGTAACTGTTTGACCCTCTGCTCTTCAAAAAGTTCTTAGCACATGGAGATGGTGACGTTGATGCCCAGGTTGCCGTTCTCAGCGAAAAGCTGCGCGATGGACGTGTCGAACACCAGGCAGTCGCTGTTCATGATGGCCGTGGCGATGCCCTCGTGGATGGAGCGTGGCGTGGCCTCCCAGGTCAGGCGGCGCCGGTGACCGTTGAGCTCCAGCCGGTAGGCGAAGTTCTCTGCCTGCTTGCGAGTGCCGATGAGCTGCACGATGGCAAAGAACTGCTGGTGGCCGTCGTACTTCTCCTGCTTCTCCAGCACCAGCATGAAGTGGAAGCCGAAGCACGACTGCATCATCACCCAGTCCACCGCTCCGGGGAGGTTGATGTCCGTGGCCAGGAACACAATGTCCTCCCCCTGCACAGACACACACAGGAGATGAGCTGGTTAACAAAGCTACACAATCATTAGAAATCGCTGAAGCTCTAAACTTTAGAGCCACTAAAACCCAATAACTGCTGACTTGTTTACGCGTTACCTCCGACAAGGAGGTGATGTTTTTATCTGTTTCTTTGTTTACAGGATTACGCAAAATACACTCAACTGTACATCACAGTGAGGTTTATATGATCAGTTATTAAATAAAGGAATGAAAATCAAGCAGAAATGAGCATAGATCAGTTCCTGCAGAAAGGGGTTGAGTCTACTTAGTGAAAGAAGTGAAGTAGAAAATGACCTGCAGTGTGGTGATGGACTTGTGCTGGTGCATCAGATGAGGCATGACAGCGTCCAGGGAGCCCTGCCACTTGCAGGAGGCGCCGGGGCAGGGGCAGGAGTACGGCCGGAACTCGCACAGCTCTTCGTGCTCCGTCTTGTCGGTGTGGGGCAGGGTGACTTCGCAGCCCGACGAGGCGTACTTGCAGGGGAAGAGGACCGAGTTGGCCACCTTCTCCATGGCCAGGTTCCTGATGGAGCCCAGGGGACCTCGGCAGGTCGGGCAGCAGGTGAGCTTGGGCCGGCAGTTGGAACATACCTGGAAACGGAACACACATTTGAGATTGAGATTTACAGACAGATGATCGTCTCTACTGGTCTCTGAGTTCAGCTGGACTGTACGTACCAGGTGCCCGGACTGACACTGCAGGATGGGGGGTAAGACATAGTCGAAGCAGACAGGGCACTCGAACAGACTGGCCAGGTCACTGTTGGAGGCTGTGGTGCCCGACAGGGTGGGCACGCGCTGGGAGGGGGGGCACTTGGAGGTTCCTGTGGGCAGCGCGGTGGCAGTCTGGCGACTCATTTCTGGTGAGGAGAGAGAGCGAGAGAGTTCTTCAGCGGAACAAAAACTTTCACCAGCTCATTGAAGTTGTAAACAGGATTTCTGGAACATCTTGTCACACACATGCAAACAGTGATCTCAGACCAGCCGGCCTTCGTCCACACGTCTACCAGCACCTTGGATTCTGAGATGAAGCATTTACATGAATATGGATTCAGACATTTTGAATGTAGATGTCACTTCATAACTTTTATGAGAAAAAAAACCCAGACACATTTGTACTGAATATAATAGTAATACAGGTGTGTGTGTGTGTGTGTGTGTGTAGCTGTTTCGTATCACGCTGTGCAGTTGCCGTGGTAACGGGTTTGTGGTTAGGTATGTGTTATGTCTGTGGAGCAGAGCAGAGGGTAGAGAGGAGGCCGGTGAGGGCTGGAGAATAAGGTATGTGTTGAGGAAGAGGAGCGGGGGGAGATGACGTGAGGAATCCAGCATGACGTACGTTTTTAAAAAAAGCTTCAAATTGAAAGGCAGTGTCCAAACGCAGAGGATGGTGAGGAGATTTTAAAAACAGGAAGGTGAGGAGGATGTTTCTCGGGTCAGAAGTAGAGGAGTTTGGGTGGGATGACTGTGCGTGCCGGTGACCCCGCCTACTCTGCTACCCGGCATTGTTCATCCTTTTTATAGCCCTGCCCACAAACAGAGGCAGCTCAGGGAGACGCAGAGGAGGGAGAGAGAGAGTGAGGAGAGGGAGGGGAAGATGAAGTGTGTGGGAGGCGAGGACAGCAGAGGAGAAATCAAGTGGTGAGATAGTGCAGCAATGTGCAGACAGACAGGACATCAGCTGTGCTGCCACTTCTCAGCTAACAGCTAATTGAACCATTTAGAAGGAGACATATCATATGAACATATTCAGGTTTATAATCTTCATTTGTGTCATCACTTGAAAAGGTTCAGAAAACACATGACTTTCCTCAAACTGTTCATATCTGCAGCTCCTCTTTTCTACCTCAGTCTGAAACACGTGGATTTAGCTCCTGTCTCTTTAAGGATTGTAAGGAGTTATCTGCTAGGTGTGCATTATGTCATGTGACATCACGATGGAGCAGATTTTTTATTTACAAATTCTCTGGCGTTTCTGTTTACTTCAGAACATGGTGAGTGTTAGTAAGCGGATCGTGTTGGAGTTGGAGCTGCTACCAAGCGGACCAATCACAGCTCTTGCGGTCTGCGTCGCCTTGACTTGTAGTTACATTTTTGTGGAGGTGCACGTCAGGTACGGCGTAGGGGTCTGCGTAGGGTACACGTCTAAGCATAGGCTGCGGCGTAGCTTCAATGCAAGAAGCATGACTTGGCCCCACGTCTAGCGTGGTAGCTAGCAGCATTACCAGCAGGCTGCAGAGCTACACACTGGATCTATTGAGAGACATTACAGTCAAGCAGACGCAGGGACAGTTAAACACATCGGCTGTGGGGAAGACACTGTCTTAGCAGCTATATATATATATATAGAGCTTCTTAGCCTGGCTAGCATGCTAGCACAGTGGGACCAAATTAGCTCAGAACATTCTGCTAGGCCAAGGCCAGGGTCACAGTCAGCTAGCATGCGACAGAGATATCTGACATGAGAGTATCTTTAAACAGCTGTCACCAGTTTGGCTAATCCAGCTTGAAGACAATGCTATGATTGTGATCAGAGGGGAAGTCGTTTCCTGTGGTTGTGTAGCTTCCTTAACTACGTGTAAATCTTGTGTATATTTAAATTCATGCAATCCATATAAAATACTTGGATACCTTAGATTGATGTTTGTATGATAACACATTTTTCTGTCTGACATTTCAATTAGCACTCCTGTTCACACTGCATATATTCCTGGTGTTTTCATTTGCTTAGCTATTTAATACTTTTCTACTTATGCTTCCATTTTTATTATCACTTTTGCTGGGATACATTCTGACAGGTGTTCGAGGCGATTGGTTTTCATCTTCGTAGTTTTACTGAAGGGCTAATATCTATATCTAGCTAGCTTTAAATGAACCATAATCTTATTTAGACATAGTTAAATCTATTTAAGACTCGGTACATAAATGAAGTACGTACATATTTAAAATTCTGATTGACTGAGACAGAAACTCTGTTGCTTAAAAAAGCCTGGATATGTTTAAGACGCATCAATTTATCCCGACAGAGGAGTTCTGCTGCTGTGTGTGCGAGAAAGTTTGTGTGAAGCTGATTGTTACCACAGAGACAAAGTGCAGAGTCATCTCATGATACGTGTGGATGACGAGTGCCAATGGAAGTCAGAGAGAAAGTCTCGGCTCATGTTTGGTTAATATAACAAGATGAAGCCTGACAGCAGCAAACAAACTCCCCTGAAATAGATCAACACTGGACCTCAACCAGGAGGCCACGAGAGGGGGCAGCCATTATGGTCTTAGAGCAGAGAGCAGAGGTGCCAGACCAGATCCCAGAAACACTGGATTAAAAATGTATTGTTTTAATCCAACAGTGAGGATGTCATCCGTTTAGGAACAACGAATATATAGTCAAACTTATTATGTGAATTCTGGCAGAGCATCCGCACTCACTGCTTTTCACTGGTGTGCAGCAATCTTTGAAAAAGCCAGCTCAGTTGTGACTGATGTGATTAACACATTGCTTCTGATTGGCCGAGCTACACACAGGCTCTTGGAATTTGGGGAGCAGAAATGTTGCCAACATGGCAGCACAGACGACGAGCACACTTTGTCAAAAGCATTGTCCGCTGTATGAAAGACATTCATAATGTTCTTTAGCTGATGTCATCCTGAACATGGAACATTACCCTCTCTTTGTGCATTTAAAACCTTTTTATAGAACGATGTCATTGCTTTTAACATGTGCTTTTCATTTTGGACATTCATTCCTGTCTGTTCTGTGTCCCCGACAGAAGAGATATTGTATCTCAATGGGATCTTCCTGGTTGAATAAAGGATTAATGAATAAAATAAATCAATGCTTAATACGTCTAACAACACCCTGCCCTTCTGCCTTTCTAAGAACAGTCAGAACAGACAGTTGGCAGCACATGAGGTTAGAACAAGTAGCCACATGCTCAGCTAAAAAGAGAGTGTGGGGATAAACATAGCATCACTTGTTAAGCTGGCACATGGGGGGGCTAAAAAAATGACACTGCCATGATAAAGGCTGCGTGCAGATAAGCAGGGCTCGACACTCTTGCTGTGAGCAGCAGGGTTACAGCTCGTACAGTGTGAATTTACAGTTTACAGGGCTCCTGCGATTTGCGTCTTACAGTGTGGACACCGCAAACACCTGGCTGCTCATTAGGGATGAGATCATTTATACAAAAATTATACATCCAAGAAAAAGATACAACAAAGGCAGTGTACAAGACATTTTAAGTGTGCAGGATTGATAAGGGCAGGTTCTTATAATTGAGGCAACTTGAACCATTAGAGTTGTTTCCACTGAATAGAAGTTGGGTGTGAGGGGAAGGGGGGCAGGTGCAGGCAGGTTTTCTAAAAACAACGTCAAGTTACTTATTGTAGTCTGGCCTCCGTAGCAATGATGCTCAGCTCAGGACTGTGCGTTAGGTAGGATACTGTAATAAATGTGTCAGTGGTCAGAGTCATAACTAATGAATCTGAGTCCACATATCTTTTAAATATGTGTGACGCACACTTTCAGAGGACATCATTATCTCTGATGACCCCTGCAGATAAAAGCCCATAAACTAACTTTCCCCCTGTATAGAAAGTTGACAAAACAACCAAGACAGACAAGAGGACAGACAGAGCTGTATGATGTGAAAACAAAACTGTGGCACATGTGAATACAAATAAATTAATAAAAGGCTTCAGATGCGACTCAATAGAAGCAGTGACGGACAGAAGCCTTGAAACGAACTCAAAGTTGAACTAGACACTAAATGTTTTCTATTTACTTCTTGTGGGAAGTTTGAAAATGTATTTTCTTTCCTCATGTTGCTGACGACATCACTATATATACACCTCTACATGGCACTTTCTATAAAGCGAGGAGGAGGGAGTGAATATCGGACACAACCTAACTGAATGCATAGCAACATATACTTCCTGTTTTCTGAAACAGTTTCATCTGTTCATATAAATTAAGACCAGTGTCCAAAGAAAAAAACAAAACCTCTCTTGGGGAAAATCAGAAACTGGGCGAACGATACTTTGAACATTATCTATGCTCTGACAAATCTGGCAACACTGAACAAACGTGTGAGAAGGATGTGAAAACAAGGGTAGGGAGTAATGAGCACACACTGCTCTGTCTGAAGAAGGTGGAGGGAAGGATGACGGCAGAAAGAAGAGAAGACACAAACTATGACCCGGCCCACACTCCTGTGTTCAGGTGGCACAATGAAAGGATATTACACAAAGAGAACATGCTGCCCGACCAGTAAACAACTCAACTGACAATATGACAATGAGGAGACCAGGACACAGACGTGAAACAGGCTCCAGAGGAACATTTGCTGACACAGGGACACAGATGAAGAGTGAGGGGAGAACAACACCAACACTAACCTTCGTCCATAAGATTTCCAAGTAAGGCTTTCGTCTTCTCTTGAAATGTGGGGACCTCTGAAAAACAAAAAGGTAAACAAACATGACTTGGAGAAACAAAGCTACAACATATTGTCTGGGATTTCCAGAATAATGATGGAGGAACAGACAGGAAATGAAAGACACATATCTTTCTTCCCTGGCCTGACTGAGGGCCTGGTTCTGGACCAGCTAAAATCTGTTCATATATGACGTGGATCACATTTTAAACATGACAGTGTAATATTTATGGCGGCCATCTTCACTAATAGGTTCATATATAAAGAGACCAGGAAAGGCACCGTCTGTCATGTACATTTCCACAGACCGAACAATGTTCATTCAAGGCATTTAAGCCACTTACTGTGCTGCTAATGCAAAGGGGGCATTAGCGTGAGACTTTTACAATCATCGATTCTCACTGTACGGTCTGTTGGCTCCGCACCATTTTCCCAGCACAGTTAATTCATGTTCCATTAAGCAGTTTACTGAACTCAGCAAAACACTTTTGATAAGTTTTTACAGGACTCTCATGTATGAAGTCAAGGAAACTGTAGCTGTACTAATAGATTTAGCTCAGATACAGTTTGGGTGGGTGTGGGTCAGGAGGTAGGGCGGGTCGTTCCGTAATCATCATCATGCATTCCCAAGTGTCCTTGGGACAAACCCCAAAATGAACCTTAAATGACGTGTGATTTAAAAGCTCTGTATGAATGACAGTGTGAAAGGGTGAATGTGACCAGGACTGTTTGAGTGGTCGTTACTATCCGAAAAGAGCTTTATATATGAAGTCCACCTATCAGAGTACGTCCATTGACCACACAACTGCCATTAGCTCCGTAAGAGCTCAGTCTGACCTTGATGAATTGCATATCTGTCATTGATGCTGAAAGTTAAAACAGCAATGTTAATGTGCTGTGGATTCAGGTCTCAACCCAAGATTTAGCTAAACTCACTTTAGCTAAAAAGAAGCATCTGTGCCTCTAAAGCAATAAATTGCAACTACGGGACATTTACAGTGATAATTATCCATATCCTGAATCATTTTTTTAATAAAAAAAAAACCACAATAACATGTTTGTCACCAAACCTTACTAGCAAGTATTGTCTAGAAAACAGTGTGTGCTTAAATGTCTTCATTGTCATGTAGTTGAGAAATTAAAAAGGCTAACATAGCATTCATTTAAAAAAGAGCTATGACATTCCTCGGTAATTATGGATTCAAGAATCAACAATGGAAACGTTTATATGCACACAAATCATACGACTGAAACAATAAGTCAGCTGGAGCCTATGCAAACATCACAATTATTAAATAAATGCAACTGTGCTCACAGACTGAGCATCTTTAGAAAAGCAAGTTTAGAGAATCTCAGTTTACAAACTTTAAAATCGTTTTTCAAGCGAGTTTCTTAATCCAATTTGAGATGATTTGCCATTGCATTGTGGGACACAGAAAATAAAACAGCTATCCAACACATACCAAAGATTTTACATTTGCCCATAATATTCTATAGTGTCAACACTAAGCAGCAGATGTACAGTGAAAACACCAGGGCTGTGACAGAACAAAACTTTCACAGCATGAGTTTGTCAGAATCTCTTAAAAATATATTTGAGTCCTTTTTTTTGTTAACGCACAAACATCAAAATTCTGCCTTTACGACATTAACTTAAAGTCACCAATCTACAGCATGCACCAACCTGTCTTAGACAAAACAAACACACAATCACTCACGTCAAAAAGACCGCAGCAGTCCAAACATGTGCAAGCTGGATATATGAGGTAGATATGGAGATATGATGAGTGACTGCTGGTTGAACACAGAAGTTGGGCTCAAAAATACACATTGGGTGAAGAAGAAAGTAACAAAGAAGGAAGGAAGCAGCTGGATTGATTTCTGGTGTAGGAGGATAAACTGGTTTGATTTTATCTGAACCGGTAGAACCAACACTTGGTCAATAAAATAAATTAACATACAGCCTGTGCAACACTTACCTCCAATTGAATTTAATTAGCAATAAGCACTATTACAGTGTGATTAATTAATATGATGTTGTTTGTAGGTGGACTAATGGAGCCACTAGTTGAGCAGTAGCTAACTTGGTAATCACACGCCAACCTTTCATACTTGAGGCGCGGTGACTCCGTGTAGTCTTCTCCAAAACAGCAATAGTCGCCACTAAGAGAAATACAACAACACCACCAGAAAACGGCAAAATAGATGAAACACAAACCAAACCGTTTCTTTCAGCTTTGGGCCTTCTTCATCTTGACAAACCTGTCGCAGAGGGTTCTCTATAGTTTCCTTCAGAATGCCTCGTCTTTACCAACAGTCACTTCAATCGCCCTCCAGGAGCCATCTGGGAGTCGCTGTGCTCCCTCATTAGTAACGGGGTCATAAAGCTAGCAGTAGAGACAGACCTGAGGTTCTAGCCAGACTCCAGCCATGCGGTGAGCGCCAAGTAAAGAAGTTGGGAGGTGCAGAACCAGCCGAAATGACAGTGTGCCAGCGGAAATTACGTAATCTCTGGTGCATGCCGCTGGTCGCAAGTTCAGGAACACCGAGCATAAAACAATCTTCAATCTTTTTATGTTCCACATGTCCGCCGAGTCAAGTGCAACATCTAGAAGTTAAATTTGGTGTACCAGTCCGGACTTCGCTTAATATCAAACCGGTTTGCAAATGTTTACCATGACCAAACCGTAGCAAAAGATACAGAAAGATGCAGGAGATAGATGGAGAGCACGAGTGGAGGGGAAGGCAGAGAACAAGCGGAGCTTCAACACAAACATACCATTCTTTGTTCTCAACTCATTGCCCACTCACATACACACTGTACAGTGTTAGACACAATGCCAGATATAATTCACAATGCACGCAGGCAGAGTTTGTTTAAAGCGTCTTCTGTACTCAAACACACAAATTATTAAACATACATTCTCAATATAAAGTACGTTCACTTTTTCTCAACAAGCTCCCTGTAAAAAAAGAAACTGACAAATTATCGACTTGCTACAAACACAGTTGAGATGCACTGAGGAAAGGAATTTATGACATTTTACAACACCAGCTAGGATAGTTGCAGTTACAAAACACGTAAAGCTGGTGAGGGGGGGTATAAATGTTTCCACTATGAAGTGCATTATCTTTTAAAAGCTCCTTCACCTTTAGTCCTGTGCACGCTCCTTGTGGCTATGCATGAGAAGAGGAGTCGGAACAAGGAGTTCCAGGGTGGAGCTTGCTGTGCTACGCTAGCTGGCTTCACATTCACTTGGACCTGAGACATGGGGGTAGATCGTTCACGCAGCCCCTCAGTGCCATATTTCTCCAGCCTTCTCCATGGAAACCACACACTGTTGCCGCTGCCCTTAACATACCACAAAAAGGAGGATCATATTTCTTCCTCTTGGTCCCCCAGTTAGGAGGGGTAAGAACACGAGGGTCCAGGGCGAGATGTAATGAAAGAATGAGTGCTGTGTCCAGACTGGGCCAGATGGGGATGCTTAATCGTAGGAAAAATAAATGCCCACAAGGGGATAGAACAAGAGAAAGATACCGGAGTGCTTATGCCTCTGTCATTGGAATCTCAAAAACCACAAAACGTCAAATCCCAAAGTCCCTCGGTTACTATAACAGCCAGAAAAACAGCCACTGACATCATGTGGGTGAAGCAGGCAGCCATCAGAGCTGCCAAACTAAAAGAGGAGCACCAGGCAGGTTGCTAGGTGCTTATGCTTCAGCATGAAGAAACAGAGAAGGTCACTAATTTGCTTTCTCTTACACTGAAAGGCTTGCATTAGTCCGAGAGCAGTCTGTCAGTGTGTGTGGTCAACCCGCCACTCCCCGGCTGCTCCCGGCCACTGAAGGCAACATGAGATATTTTACTCAAAGCACGTTAGATTTCCCTCAAAGCTTCATGATTAAGTTCCACCTTTGTTTCTCCTGCTGCCAAATAGTCAGGAAGTGTAGAGCTTGGAGCGCTGCAGCTTTTCACAGACATATCCTCTTCCAAGACCATTGCCCAAAATTGAAGTTTTGCGGCAAAAAAAAAAAAGCACAATTCCAATCACAAAAGAATGACTGTTGTATTAAAAACAAATATTTTGTCGTGTAGAAGAGTTGCTGGGAAAAAATGTCCCTTTACTGATTAGAAAACAAAGCCCTGTTTCCTGCTGGAAGAACCGAGCAGCTCGCAAGAGAGGGAAAGAAGGGAAAGTCCCGGACAAAGTCTCTCTCTCCCGCTGACTTCTTCCTCCTCGGTGCTCTCTTATTCAAGCCATGTTCTCTCTGTCCCCTGGAGTGTGCTAGGTGTCACTGCTGCTGGGTGTGTTCGTGCAGGACAGAGGAGCTAAGCCGGCATCCAATGTCAGTCCAAACAGAGCATGCTCACTCACACCCTGCCCCTCTCGCTCTCGGCGGCACCCTACCCAAACACACAACCTCTTCTTCTGTGCAACACGTCATTTCTCTTCCACACAGTTTTTAACTCGACTACAAATTTTCTTCGCCGCCCCCCCGCCCAACTTCCTGTCTGCGTCCCTCCATTTTTCCCTTTTTTTCTACGTGCACACTTCCTTACATGCATTCCCTACTCTACCCTGCATATTTTTTCCTGGATGGACGGCCTCTCTCTAACTCTCTCCCCCACTTCTGTTTCCTTCTCTCTGCCCCCTCCCTCGGCCTGGCTCTGTGGCTGTGCGAGTCTCAGATTTCACTCTTGTCTGGCTGCAGGCAGCACCACCACCAGCTGCCCTCGTTGACACCATACCTTACTCATTGCATTTTCTTTCCATTCCATCGACTTCCTCTCAAACCATTTGCCTCAGTGTAATAGGTGTATATATATACTGTACATATCACATTTAGTGACCTCACAACATGTAATTTATTTAATGTATTTAACTTAATTGGAAGTGAACTATGTTACTAGAGGTTCAGACACCAGCATCAGAAATGCCTCTGATACTGCAACATACAGGACTTCAGTTTCTAGAGGTTGCACTATTGTTGCCGACTGCAACAGCTTTTTAAAGGAAGCAAATGTGTAAATTGTGTAGTTTGAGCTATATTTATTCATGTTCTTTTTCAAAGCCATGCAGCAATGGTACAATACTCACTTCCATACAGGGTAAGTAGCATCCAGCTGTGAAAAGATGTTATTATGTTTTAAGTGCACTGGTATCTGATGGGTACTTGGTATCGGCCAATACGGAAAAGGTCCAGGTATTACAATCAGTAGGGAAACTATGGTATTGGAACATCTCTATATCTCACTACAGGTACTTTGAAGATGGAAAAACAATGTGATGTATTTCTAAGATCAGGGGACTCCATCCCTCAGGATTCAGTCACTACGGATATGTAAAATGTTCACTTCTCATTTGTTTCTTTCTCTGACATAAGCTCTTTTTCCTGCACACACACACAAACTCTACACACACACACAAACACACACTCTACACGCACACACAAGCACACACTCTGGCATCCTTTCTAAAAACAAACAGAACTGAGCCAGCCAGGAGACGAAGCCCCAGTGAAACCGAAATATCACTGAGAGCCAGAATCTGATTGTCAGCAGGAGAGGAAACTGATAGCGAGCTTAGTGAGCACACAACAATACGTTATCACTGGCCCTGTTCACATGGCACACTAAAACGCATCCTTTGCAATTCAATGGCATAGCGACAGAAAAAAACCCAGATGGTTTAAAAAGAGGCGTTCGCAGTGGTGTTTTTCTTCCTCAGGTGAGATGCGCCTGGATTCTGGCTGTGAAAGCACATTTAGACTCGTTGGGCTGAGAGAGACGACAGGAGGCGCGCGGCTGTATTCTCCTCACCGTCGTTACACTGCATCTGTTCACATTATCACCAGACAATATAAACATAATGTAGTCAGAATTTCAGCAGCAGAGAAAATATGTGCACAAAGAGAGCCCGCTGTGAGACAGACACACACAGAACTATAAAACAACACAAGTGACACTAGTCCAATGCCCAAAGTGTGCTATTAAAAAGGGGCAGAGCAGCAGATACAACAATGAGCCATCTGGACCAGGCAGCAGTTGATCTCCAAAGACACCAACACTTCAACACCTACAGCCAGGGGTTTACAAAGGGGAGAAAGAGAGACAGATTATTTACATCATTAACACTTTGGCGATACAGATGTCTAAATTTTGCCGAGCCAATAAACCGGCACTGAACTGAAATACCATTGAGTTGGAGGTCTTGGCAGAGAGCTTCTAAAATATGCTTGAGCTGAATTGTACACAAACCTAAATTTCCATATGAAACACATCTTGCCTTTTACAGTCTGACATCTACCTATCTGATGCGAGTCCCTGAGACGAGGCCGAAATAAAGGCAAAGAAACATATGAATAAGTTCTTCACGGCTAATTGTCCAGAACTACTTGATAACAAGGCTTTGCTAAGATCTAATCATCACGTTTGTTGGGATTTCACTCGTCTCCACTGGTTCACTGTTGCTCAGTATATCCTGTTGCTAATTGTGAGCTAAATATAAAACAAAGACATTTAAGTTAACCCACTTTTCCCCACTGTTGATACAGAATGACCCCGGTGTTATACGTGGCCACGGGTGCATGCAAAGTCCATTTAAAAGCTTTGACCAGCAGATTACTGTACTGTTCCCAGAAACAACTGTGTCTACAGCGTGTAAAATCAGCAATGAACAGCAAGATTACACTAGACTGAGGTTCCCATTAAATTTACAAGAATCTAAAAGGAAATTCGAGATGAACTGGCTCAAGAAAATGCTAATTGTCTAGAAGTTTGTTGGGATAAACAGCTGGTGGCACTAGTTTTCCAGTCCGGTGCCATTTAACTTTGCAAAGGGAGTAGATGGAGGAAGATGACATATTTAAAAGAGCATCAGTCAAACCTCGAATAGTAAAACATTTGTGTTGGTCCACATAGATCTCATGTTTATGTTTTTCGTCAATCGAGGGGAGCAGACCGTTCAGTGGACATTTCAGTCGCATGCTTCTACTGAAATTAGTGATTACACACAAAATTTGTGTAATCACAAAAATGTTTGTTGCATTGTGATGCATGTGGCAAGTGGACGGAATGTGAAATGCAACCACACATCCGACTAGACAAAAACCAGAGTCATTGAGTTGCACTATGTTTTATGCTTATTGTAAGAACCGTTGGCGCATCACTACCAGAAGAAAAGCAAATCAACGTACTGTTCCAACCTCTATAATGAGAGAGTGGGCAAACTAGTCAGGAGCCAATTCACTATTAATGAGGAGGTTCTCCCATTTGGCTCAGAGGTAGATAAGGTAACAGAGGAAACCACTCTTCAAAACAAACAAAGGCAGCGAGTACATCAGCGAGTGGCAAGAGTTACCCACCGCTCGCTGACACCAACTGGACCCTGGTGAAGCAGATGAACAGTTTACTCACCGACTATCCCCTGTTGTCCATCTAATGCATGATACATGTCTGCACCTACAACTGAATGTAGAGAGCTTTACTATGACATTTTAGAGTATAAGTATAGAGCCTGACAGATATTTGGAAGTAAAACATTTCGCATTTAACTAAATATTATGAAAAATAACTATATATAAAAAAAACACAAATGCAACTGCATATGTAGGATGAAAGTAAAAGACTTAAGTGCATAACAGAGATCATCACAGTATGCACTACAACAAAGGACATCTAGTTAGCTACAAGTGCTGGAATAGCATGGGGGATGTGTGAAGCCGACTCAAAACAAACAAAAACAACAAATCATGAACATCTCCTTCAGGATAATGTTATAAATTCTTTCACTTTGGCAGTCGCCTCTTTTCCACAGCAGAAAAAAACAAGAGTGCAACAGTGCAGCTTAGCAGCTTGTTACCATGGAGAAGCCGCACAGAGCAGGGATATCATGGTGAGCAAAAAAACTACACACAAACAAAAACACACACAAACCTTGTGTCTTATGTTCATGCACAAACACACACAGAGCGATAAAGCAAGCAGGGACTCCCTTTGGCATTAGTAAGAGATCTAGAATTACCTCACTGCTACACAGCCAGTGAGTCACTGTCTCTCCCACACATGCGCGTGCACGCACACACACATGCACACGAACACACATGGCCAGCAGTCAGAACAGCTGTCGATCCTGAGCTGAGCTCTAGTCACTGAACGTGTGCTGCCGATGCTTCAACCAATCAGGTTGCAGTTTACTTCCCTGTCTGTACAGTCTTATCCAGACTCTGGAGGAACCTTATGAAACATTTGTGCATAAAGTATATATGATTGATATAATATGTGATATTTAAACTTATTAGACTTCACTTTGTTAAGCTCTGTGTTATTCTTCTTCTATTGTGTATCTACTGCATTTATTAGTGTGATGTGCAAGTTAAATTCCTTGTATGTGTCGATTTACTTTCCATGTGTTGTGTCTTTGACCTTTGACCTCCAAAACATGTATGATAAGGCTGAAGACATTCCTTCTAGGTCGTCGTAGGTTGTGTATGTGTATATGTATATATATGTCATATGACATCTTTATCAAACTGATAAAGATGTCACAAGGGAGTCCAGTGTGTCATGTCATGTGACACGGTGCATGCTCAGGTTAACAGGCTGTCAGATGACGGCAGCAGGAGCAACACAAGCAGACAGACAGCTGAGATGGACCATGTGGAATTTAAATACAAAATGTGTAATTCAAGCATATTGGATACTAGGAAGGACGCGAGGTTGATCATTGCTACGTTATCAGAGCTCATCAACAGAATAATATCTGGTGAATCATCAAGTGTGAGCCATCTTTTCAGATTCAAGTAGTGTCATCATGACCCATCTACTCAGCCTGAAGCATACAGAATACAGTCTGGAAAATTCAATATAAAAACTGAATAGGTGTACTTTTTGTGCATGTACCAGAGAATACAGAGTATTACATACAGCATGCTTTTGATTTCTGTTGAAGGCCTAAATTAAACAGTGGTTTCAGGACAAACGTCAAAATATGCACTTCAATTTAATGTATAAAAATAAAAAAGTACAATATGAAAATATATGCAAATCCTTATAGATATACCGACTGCGTACAAGACTACAGTCCCGTGCTACATATTTTTAAGCATATCCACTTAAATGTTTTCTTAATAATTAGCCAACACTGTAAAACCCCCTCCTACACTATGTTAATAGTCCTCAGTAGAGTCAACGTATGACGCAGAGACAGCAGGGGTCAAGGTCAGAGCTAATGACCCCTCAGGGTGATGTGGCAGGTGACCACGTGTGACTCAACCATCAGTGCATATATGTGCTTACATCATCCTCACTGCAGAGCTCGCATTATTAATGATACAGTACGGCTGAGAACAAGAGAAACACCCAGCCGGACCTACTGTACATCCGCTGCATGCAAACCGTTTCCTTTGTGCAAGGGAAATTCTAAATGCTGACAAATGTGGGTCAAAATTCAGCTCACTGCTAACCTGTGTGTAAATATCACTGTGAACAAATTGTACACTGGATGTAGGATTTAAATAGCAATGTTAAATAGGCATTTGTGCGTATACCTCGAGTATAAGTCCGATATTTATGTATGACTTATACCATGATCTTCAGTTACAACCCCAATAGCTAACTGTAACTGAGCTACATTCATTTTTCATCCAATAGAACGAAAGTGTGAAAAAGAAACCCTCCTTTATTTTATTTCATTTTACCAACTACAAGGATTTCACGAGGATGAGTCTTTCCAATCCGTGACATAAATCCCCATCATCTGTCAACATCCATCCACATATGAAAACCATCCCGGTGGCTACATTACCAAACGACTAAGCTTCTGTAAAAGCTAAAAAACCCTGTGGGTCAGAGCAAGTTCATCCGTGCTGCTACATCCCCAACCGTCAGGAACATATTCAAATAACAAGAAGCTAATTGTTTTGCTCAGGATGACATATGTGTGTTTTTGCACCTTTTACCTGATCTGCCCTCGTCTGAAGGACACAGAGGCAGGTGAAGGCAGATTGATTGACACGTCCCTGACTCACCTGTTAGTCAAAGACGCTGGTCAACTCTGTTAACTTCATCACCCAGGCTCGACCTGAGCAGAGGTAAAGCCTGTCAGAATAATGGATGAGGCATGTACAGCTGTGCAGGGCCCAAGAGAAAATGCTCCATTAGGATTTTGTGATCAGCTGCTGGAAGAATCCCATGTCAGTCCAAAAACCAGGCTTTTCCCTGATTTATTCCCACCATCACGTCTTGTACTTGGCTCTGAGAGTGTGATGTCTGGATCCTGAAAAGTCTTTAGTGCAGCTCCAATGCGGTAAAATTACACAATTAGGGTAATTATTCAAACACAATGATACTCATCGTCCAGGTGGTTGTTATTACAAAAGGGCCAGAGCTTTTTTTTTTTTAAATCCAGCTGTTTATATCCTCCAATAACCTTTGGGATTCTGGTGTTATTCAGCCTGTGGTTACAAAAAAGCCTCGCTCTACATTTAGCCATCACATAGCATATATACTGTTCCAACTCTTATTCCTGTTTAAACTCTACATACAGATCACGGGCTGACATAATTCAGGTCACTAGAGCTGCCTCTTCTGACACTACATTTGTGTGAGCAATGGGTAAGACTGTCCATCTAGTGACTGTTTAACCTGTGACACCCATGGTGACACACAAACACCAAAGATATACAAAACAGGCAAATAGTTTGGGTCATTTATCCTCTACCAGCCTCCCACAGAAGCCAATCATTTTCTTTTCAGGTACAACACAAAGCAGGTTGTTTCTCCATCTCCACATTAATCATAAACAAGTTGACATTTAAACTTTAAAGACATACTTAAGGTGTTTTGTGTCTACTTCTCCCAAATTTTTAAATTTCTTTTCTCCCTACAGACTAGGAGTGTTAAAAATTACTAAATGATTAAGACAACTCATCTAGGCTCAAAGTAAGAAACACAATCAAAAAAACAATTTGAGACCACAGTATCTGCAGTTCCCTCATACTGGTTTGCCAAGTGTGGCTAAGGTTAGCAGTGCTAGCACCAGTAGACTTCTTTCCTTAGAGATTATCGTGCACATGCCTGAGCTGAATGTGGTTATGCATCGCTCCGCTCAAGTCTACATACGACGTTATTTTCCTTTCCTGATCAAAACGCTGCCAAACCACACTGGTTTACGAGATGTCATGTGTCCCACTTTCCACCTTGCTGGTTTACAACATCTGGGCATTAGCATGGGCAGAGTGCATTCACTGATGAGAGCAACGTAACACTGGAGGCCTGCTTGGACATTTCTTTATTTTTTTAAAAACTTTTTACAAAATGTGTCTTCTCACTTTGGAAAAACGATCCCATGTCCTTTCAAAATCATGAAGCACATCGAGCTTTGTCCAATAATAACTTTGCTTTTGTTTTAAAAGTGAAATATGCTGGTTGTCAATGACGATGAAGACTGAGTTGAGGACATTCAAATTTAATTCAAAATATCCAAAAAGAGATTCATGTGCTGCTGATGCAATGGAACCAGAAATATACATTTAACTTAGATACTCAGATTGATTCCTACTACGCTTATACCCGGTTCACCAGTATTTTAAAAGTCGAAGAGCTGAAATCACATTTGTATACCTGACACACATTATCTGCACAGAGCTGCTACTACACTGTGATGAGTCAGTGAGTTGTGCTTGTGGAGAACTCAAAAGCATTACTGTCACTCTTTAAACAGCCACTTGTGCTCGTCCAAAACAAAAACAGACCGACAACCATGTCCTATTGATACTTCAATACGTGTGACAGGTTTAAGTTGTGTTGAGCATGTGATCACCTTTCTGTCCGTTTCTTCCATCGCTTATGTGTTTCACGTACGAGTCTGTGTGAAGAATGAAAGCTTTAAGAGATAAATATAATG
Organism: Reinhardtius hippoglossoides; assembly: GCA_006182925.3. Lineage (NCBI taxonomy): Eukaryota > Metazoa > Chordata > Actinopteri > Pleuronectiformes > Pleuronectidae > Reinhardtius > Reinhardtius hippoglossoides. Next base: position 3,484,600 of record CM031674.1, read on the forward strand.
AAGTTTGAGCTTTATGCGTTCATATAAAACTATTTTAATCTCTTCGTATTGATGATTGATTCACATGTTTAAAAGTCACTTAAGACGCAGCTCTTTACACCTCACTGTTTACTTATGTCATGAGTTTATCAGTACACGAGTTTGATGAACCTCGGTTCACATCCATCCCACCTCAACAAGTGCAGAGACCTTGTCTGTTACTACAACAACAGACACCACCAATGTGCTTCAGTCACAAAGGGTCAGATCGTGCTGTCTTCGGAGTCGAGTTCCTGACAGCATCTCTCCTGACACATCTACAGGTGTCCACGTGAACTAGAACAGCCCGTCATCGGCCACACACAGCGAATGGACGTGTAGTAAAGCAGATCAGCAGCAGCAGCATCTGAAGGAACAACAAGAACTGAAGGCTGACGTCCACTCGTCCTCATGTCACACACACACACACACACACACAGTCAGACACGGTGGGGTCTTCTGCAGCCACACTCCTTCCTCTGGGGGTAAACATTAGTCATCACCACACCACTTACCGCTGCTGCACATGACAAAGACCCGACCGGTTCCTGCTGGACCTGAACCAACCTGCTCCCGAAGCCCACCGGCCCCGTCCGGGTGACACAGACAGCGGCGGAGCCCACCGAGCTGCAACTGTTACACACACACATACACACACACACATACACACAGAGGCCTTGTCTGGTAGCACAGCGGCTAGCCTGTTAGCTTTAGCGACTGTGCGAAACAAGCTAGCAAACAGATGCGTTAAAGGGGGGGCTTTTTTCTCGTGCACAGCTCAACGCGCGTGTTTGCTCGACGTCGCCGCGAGTGCACCTCGCAGGTACGTGTGCGTTTTTACAGACGTCATGACAACAAACCAGCTAGCGACACGGCTGAGCTAGCTGCTGGTTTTTTCTCCTCCTCCTCCTCCTCCTCCTCCTCCTCCTGCTGCTGCTGCCAAGCTCGGCTAGCTAACAGGCAACATTAGCATCGCGCTAACGAAGGAAGCTAATGCCTGCTGTTGTTTCCCCCCCCTAACACACACACACATACACACATACACACATATACACATGCGAAAATCTGGTGTTTCTGCCGCCGCGACACACCCGCTTACCTCGGACGAAATGTGCTTCAGCTCACTGCAGGGGAAGCGCCGGCTGTTTGGCGAGGAAACGTCCACACGAGCCGTGTTTATCGTCTTTCATTCGTTAGCTGGATCCTCTCGCGGCTCCTGATCTGAGACGAGACGCCAGGCGTTAAGTACCAGCCGCTCCGGAGCGCGCACAGTTGTTGAAGTTTGTCGCGGGGGCGCGCGCTCAGCACAAGCCCGAGGGCTGCACACATTTAATGTGACACGAATATTCCAGTAAATAAATATATATATATGTATGTGTATGTACACGAATCAGTGACTATATTAGTGATGTACATTTACATTAAGTTTGATATCTTGATTATATATACAAATAATGATATTCATATTGTTATTATATATTGAAATTTCATTTGGATATACGACTAATCATTAAATCGTATTTGTAGGTCTATATAAAAATATGCCAAAATAAATATATATGTACTAATCACTGACTTACATTCCATGGTTTCATAACATTTTATTATATTATTTAGTTTAATTTCAGTTTCATATGTCCATATTTGGACATACAAAACAACACAAATATTCCAAATATAAATATACATGTAAGAATCAGTGATTTACAGTTCATTCCATGCTTTGATATAATAATAATATTTTATTTTTATATAGGTTTTTATATATTATTTAGTTTTATTTCAGATCCATAGGTCCATAATTGTACGTCTATATAAAATGACTCCGTGATTCCAAAATAAAAATATATGTACGAATCACTGACTTACGGCGCATTTGATATAATTTTTATTATATTATTAGGTTTTTTTCAGATTCATAGGTTCATATTTGTATAAACTAAAATGGCACTCAGCAAAGCTCCCAATAGTGCCCATATGAAACCTACAACACATTACAGGTCATCTAGCAAATTCACCATTTACACTAAACTGCACACATTAATATCATTACCCATAAAATCCTGATTTTCAAATCAAGATCCACAATGTTGCTTCAATATATCAACATATTGATTATGCATTGTGGAAATATAGTCAGGAGGTACGACACATACCTCAGATTTGATTGTGTTGTTTTGCTATTAACCCTAACGACCATTTTGCATTTTAAACCTCAACCCTCTCTCTCAGGAAAGAAATAAACATGTGACATTTATCGTGATAATCATTGATATCAACTGATACCCATTTTTGTCTGTATCATCCAGCCCAAGGATATTGAACTTTCTTCCAGTTTGGAAGCTTGAGCGAAATTCAGGATACGTCATCATCTGTCACCTGAACCAGTTTAACCAGTCCCTGCTCAACACCATCACAGGAGAGTCAGCACTGCTTTTGACGTATTCTTTCAGTTTGCTTTGACTCCTCTAATTCCCAATTAGTGTAACCCCGCATCTGTGTTGTTTTGTAATTATCTGCAAGTATTTAAACCAAAGGAAAATCAAGTTACCACTAGAATGCCTCCAGATATACTCATTGAGTATTTTAATGATATTTAACTAGTTGAATTCATATAATTCATATTTTAATGAATAAAAATGACAAAAAGTTTTTAAAAAACAAGTATACTAGCAGTTCTTGTTCTTGTCTTCAGCAAAATTACAATAATGTGATTGACATTTTTTTCCAAAAACCAGTTGTTCAGCAGGTCAGAATGAGGCCCTGCTATTCAGTCTCCATGCTGCCGAGCATACATGTACCTGGGTGAGATTAAGATTAAGATTAAGAGGACGTGTCACTTCTTCCATAGTAATCTGGACATAAGGGAGTCCCCCAACCCCCACTTGACACCATCAGGAGGGGGGAGAGAGAGATGGGGGAGTGCAGGGTGCGGATGGGAGGGGCTGGAATTACACAGAAGGATTGGTTATGTAAATGCATTGTCCCAGTAGACAAGCGGCAGCCGGAGCTCATGGGAGGGCGAGAGAGGCTCAGACTGCAAGAAAAGTGAGAGAAAGAACAGACTTTTGAGAATATAATCCTATTGGCCTCTCTGGAGCCGTGGCTTTGGGCGCCGTAAGAATACCTCTTACTGTAATCACACTGAGACCAAGAGCTTTTCATTACATCTATTAACTCAGCGCCGCTTATTCTGAACATACTGTACAAACTAAACCACATTTATCACACCGAGGGAATATTGCAAAATATATGTAGATTATTCTGGATATAAATAGTTAAATAATAAGTCTGAGACTGTGAGCGTTCACGTTCTTTCTGGATGCCTTTGCTACCTTGATCACATTATTAGATGATTTCCGACTACACTGAATACTTAAAAAGTACACAAATACACATACATACATTAAAAACACATTTGTAATCAAACCACACACATTTAGGTCATTCCACATGAACTTCTAATGTTGTAATTGGCTATATTGATTTGGCCAATGCCGCAGTCATGTTTAACTTTGTTTACTGGGCCATATCACCCACTGACACACAGTGGTCATGCGCCCAAATAACAGGACTGTGCTCACAGAGGTCTAAAAACATGAACATGCATTAATACAAGCAATAACTAAGAAGTCAATGTACCAGAAATGTCCAGATTTTTCACTCTGATTCCCTGAGCCTCTGCTGAAACTGGGGAGAGATCCCCTCCCACTTTCAAAACCTCTTATGTCGAGTATGTTGCCTCCTCATCCAATATAAGGATTTAAATAACACCTGTTTTCCTGGGCAGACAGAATGCACCATGTCATAATATCATTAGCTTTGTTTTGCCTTGACAGTTGCCTTTGATCCAGCCGACATATCAGACAAACTATTTGAACATTTCTACTATTGATGGACCATTAAATTATCATATCATAATAGTAACAATTGGTGACTTCTACTACGCTGATGTTAGCATTTAGCACAAAGCTAAACGGGTCTTCAATGACCAGTTGATATTCCCGGCAAGGAGGTTTTTGCCGCTGTCCATTTGTGTGATTGTTTGTCAGCAGGATTACGCAAAAGCTACTGAATAGATTTGCATGGAACTTGCTGGAAGGGTGAAACATGGGCCAATAAAGAACTGATTAAATGGTTTGGGGCAGATCCAGGAATTTTTCATTAACTTTTTCACTGATTATTCAGGGGATAATTCATAGACCTTGATAAAAAAAAAATCAAGCATATTTAGAGGGATGTTCAATTTGGTGCAACTTGATTGGGCCTTGGTGGAGGTATCCACTCTACTGAGTATCATTCTAGTTCAAGTCATTGGGTCTTCATGGCACAGGACTGGTCACCTCAGTCTGGAAGGCAGCATCTGAAGGAGGAGTGATCTTGCACATGTAGGGTTAAACGATTTGAAATTGAAGCTGCTTCAGGCAAATTAAGGCTTTAAGAGTCATGAGTAACATAATTTCTGAAATTGACAGGTAACCAGCAAAGCTCTACAGGGGTTTGTGTAATGTGATCGTATTTCTAGCTACAGTTTGAACAAGCCGAGGGCAAGAGAGAGACTCTCAACACGGCTACAGGACAGAGAAATCCAGCAGGAATAGGAGAAGGGTTCTCAGAGAGGGCATTCCTCCATAAGGGCTGATGCTCTATCTTGTCACGTTTCATTAAGTGAAAACATGCATGTGCCAGAAATTGGACGGCTTCCTCCTTGGGTCATACCACACCCCTAAACAAAATCTCATGGATATTGGTTCAGTGGTTTTGGCATAAACCTCTGGTTCTGGTAATATGGACCAATTATGAGGATCTTACTGTTTCTGTTATTCAAGGAAAAGTCTTTAAAAGTCCAGCTGTAAATGTGCTCAAGAAAGTCACAAAGTGACTTCATTTCCTCAGAATGATGAGAAAAATGAGGCAAACGAGGCAGAAGCAGGAAACAGCAGGGTACGGGACAGCAAGGAGTATGTGGGAGACGGGCTGAGGGTAGAGAGGGGAGAGGAAATGGGGAGATCCAAACCCGAGAGAATGTTAAGCTGTGCTGGTATGCTGCAGGAATTTGAATTTCTCGGTGGGACGTAACAACGTACATGCTGTTTTATTTGAAAGAAAGATACTGAGAGGAAAACGGGGAAGGAAGAAGAAGAAGGGAGATAGTTAGAGGAGGAAAAGAGAAGAGAGTTTGAGAGAAAGGGAGGAAGGAAGTGTGGAGACAGGGGTGATGGATGTGAGGGAAGAGAGGAGAGAGTGGGTGGAGGGGAAAGGTGAAAAGACAAGAGAGGAAGAAGATGGTGACTGGGAGTCGGCAGAATCGCTCCCAATCAAACCATCAGCACATTCCACACATGACGCTGTTTGGCTGTGGATTCTTATACTGATGCAAAGTCTCTGCAGTGGATTCCTCAGGCTGCTCATGGAGGATAGTTTGTGAGCTGCTGTTTGAGGCCATGAGGTCGACATTTTGTCTTGGAAACCAGAAGTAACCATATTTGGACGAGCAGGGGGTGGAGCCTGATGCTGCACGCCCACCTACACCTGCAATCTGGACTGTAGCTATCAATCACACGGTATCCACTCCCCAATGCGTACGGTGCTTTATCGTCTATTTGACTAAATGAAACTTGTGTGCAAGTGCAAAACCATACTCACAAGTATCCGCAGGTAGTATCTGCGACTGCGGTTTCACGAGCACAGGGCGGAGACTTGCGTGAGCTTGACCTTCTGTTGGTTCTCACAACTGCACAACACTGTCCCTAATTCGCTCACGGAGCAAAACCTTCGCTCGCAGGTTTGCCTTTCTGCTCACGAATACCTTGCAAGTATGGATTGTATGTACGTGAATGTTGAACTCAACAAATGTCGTAACACACTTCATATAATTCAAGTGAGGAGTAGAGTCATTTTCTCATAGACTTCTATTGACTTCTATGCAACCAGTGGAGTAGCCCTCTGCTGGTCATTTGAGAGAATACAGGTTTCAGGCACCTTAGCGTTGGAGTCCACGTCCATTTTCATATAAAGTCTGTGCTCAGCTGAGAATCTCTTTTCTCACAATGTGGGAATTTACATATTATAAAATCATCCAAACCATGACTAAACCCAGAGATAGTTCTGAGTCGTGTGGCAGGTGTATAGTTACGATTAGCATTATCCATACATCCAACATCCATCAATCCATCCATCCATCCATCCATTACATCTATAACTAATATTATTGTCAGACAGTTCCTGGTCCCTCCCCCTCTTCACCTCTTTCCCCTCTTTCACTCCTCTCCCCCAACCAGTGGAGGCAGAGGCCCCGCCCATGCTCAGTCTGGTTCTACTGGAAGTTTCTTCCCGTCTTTTCCTCTTCACCTTTGTCCAGTGTTTGCTCATCGTGGGATCTGTTGGGTCTCTCTCACGACACAGAGAGAGATGATGTGATTTGTTGTGATTTGGTGCTGTACAAGTGAAATCAGACTGAGGGCAGAGGTTGAAGGGGGGGTGTGGTCCCTTTAATGATGTGACCGGGGACCATCGTGTGTCAAGGTTACAGCCTCGTGTTGACAGTCGAACCCAAGAGAACTCATTAGTCATTACTACATTATTACATAAGCTCTCATGAGTCACTCCAGCACACATCTGCAAACTTCATGTTCATTTCAACTATCGGGGGGGATTTACAACTCTACCTCAAATGGTTGTGACACAATCACAGTGAGGAAATATTTCCACAGACACACAGACAGACAGACACACAGACACACAGACAGACACACAGACAGACACACAGACACACAGACAGACACACAGACACACAGACACACAGACAGACACAGACAGATCCAGGATCATAGATTATTGATTGTTCAGATACACAATGTGACATCACCTCCATATGTTACTATTGTTACTGGTCACTCCTCTATCACTGCTCTGCCCTCCATGTCTCCATCCCTCTCTTCATCTGTCAGACATTTCATACATCTCTCCGTCCTCATGACGGTTTGAAATATTCAGATTTTCTTAACACGCTTTGTTACACGTGACATCTACTGCACTTCTAAGCGTCCTTGTGGTTCTCTCCGAGGTTTCTGCTTGTATTCCTCCTGGTGAAGCACAGAGGACGTCACACCTTGTTGGCTGGAGAGTGTTAAGCCCTATGAGGCAAATTGTGATTTGTGAAAATGGTCTTGTAAAAATTTAATTGCTGCTTGTTGTTTTTGTAAGTGCAATAAATCTTCTGTAGTAAGTTGGTGGGTTAAAGGGTTTGAAGGAAAAGTTCATCATTTTATAAACATACTGTTATTTGATTTTGGTCTATACCACTTCCACATCTGTACAGTAAATACGAAGCTACCGCCAGCAGCCAGTTAGCTTCACTCAAAAACCAGATAAAGGCGGAAACAGCTCTGTCCAAAGGTGATTAAACTGATGCTAATTAACATGTTGCATTTAGTTTAAACTTCCCAAGTAGGTAACTCTCATCGAGACAGAGAGCAGCTCCCAAAATACCAAACTCTTCCTTTCAGTATTCATTTCTTTATTCTTGAGGCTGGTCTAACTTTAGAATGTGCTGAAGTCTAAAATGTGACACAGCACGACTTCTGCTATGACACATTCCTAATGTGACTTTAAACTATAAAGTGTCACATTGCATAATGTCCCGTTCTGCGTTTCCTCTCACGACCTCCTCTGGCCAGCAAGTAGCGTTAATGTGCATTAATGTAAATGACGTGAGTTCGGAGGTCAGAGCACAGCTGCAGCACAGCGCTGTCCACTGTGTGTCTTCATAACCATAACTACAGGGTTGAGCATGACACACTCAGGACCGCGGAGCAGCGAGGAAGGCAAGTGAGGACAGAGGCTGACTCGGGAAAACATGGAAACAGTGGCACAGATAGGAGTTTAGATCTGAGTCACCTCATTAGGAGCAGAACAACCACAAGTCTGCCACGGAAAACCAGGGTTTCCTTGGTGTTACGGATCGGGAGACACAGTGGGTGGCTCCAGTTTTGTTAGATATTTTCAGATTGTCGATAAAAATCTAGAGAAATAGAAGAATAATGACAAATCAGATTAGAAATCAAGAACCCAGCAAATGAAACAGGTGAATTGTTTTTACTTCTAAGCAAGTTGTGTTTTCATTGCTGCTTATTTACGGGAAAACTACTCCACAGATTTAACTGAAACTTGGTTGAAGGGTGTGGTGTAATAAAGAACCCATTACATTCTGGAGTGGATTCAATTGAGGGGGAACATTCAGGGATTCCGTTTTTTCAACATTTCTGTGAATTTCTCAAGAAATAATGCAAAGACCTGCACGCTCAGGCATATTCATGTGACATATCTCTGTGTGTGTTTAATTTGGTGCCGTTTACTCAAGTTAAAGGAGCCAGTTGTGCAAAAAAACACTTGTTTGGAGAACGTAGCGTCGTCTCAGTGTCAAACGCTAAAAATTCTCTTGGAGACGAAAATATGTTGTTTCTCAACGTTTTGGGTCCGAACCTCGAGTGTGACTGCCAAACTGGTCGTGCACCAACCGTACGCTCTGCATGCACAGGACTCTTATTGCAACAGGAGTCGTGCCGATCTGTTCCAAATTAGAATTGCCGTCCTGTGGGGAATTCTCCTGCAGATATTTTCTTTGGCTACAGGCAGGACCTGCACTACATTCCCAGGAGCACTTTCCACTGCAGCCCAGGAATAATATGTGGACACACACATTGTCAGCGCTGGCAAGTCCCTTTTCCTGAAACACGAGCCACATGCATTTGCATAACGAGAGCCAGGTTGCAAGAGGCACGTTTGCTAATGCAATGTTGTACCCGATGTGTGTGAGTGTCTCTGGGGTCCGAGGCCTCACTGGAAAACAATGAGGGGAAAAATGTAATAAAGAAGAGAATGATAATAAGGACGGAACTCAAACAAACAGGAGCAAAACTCACTTGCAGCAAAACTCTACTCCCATTTGGTTCCCATTTCATTTCATTTCATCCCTGGACTTTTATACTTTATATTCTTTTAATGACAATAATGAATGAGGTACTTTGTGTGTGTGTGTGTGTGTGTGTGTGTGTGTGTGTGTGCTCATTGAATCAGGAAACATCTCTACATGACCAAATCCACGTGTAGAATCTGATCTGTCATCACCACAAACCTTTGCATGAAGGCAAAGTAAAGTGTGCTCCTTGTGTAACCTCATACGTGTGTGTGTGTGTGATCCCCTGCACCCATGGGAGCTCCCTCTTAAATCCCTCGATCTCCAGTGTCAAGGACAATATCCAGTTTCATTCTGGCTAGACTCATTCTTTCAGAATCTGTCCAGTCTGCATGGACACAACCTTTAACCCCGAGGTGACAGGTCACAGGTTTATTTGACACATACTGATATTGTTAAATTGTTGTCGACAGTTTTATTACAATTTGTATTTATTGTAGAATCATTTTCACGAAAGCGACGGCACCAGTAACCGAACCTTTCTTGTTCTCTTCATCGTAATTATTAAACATTCATTATTTTCAAAGAACTGATTGAACCAGAACATCAGAAGTTGACCAGTTATTTATCGGTAGTTTTTGTTTCCTTTTTTTAATCAATGTGTTTATTTGTATTATTTTCTAATTTGTCTTGTTTGTTTTTTTCTTTTTGTGCATATGTATTTATGTATGTATAAGTGTATATGTTTGTATATATGTGAATGTATATGTATTTGAGTGTAAATAAGTGTGAGATATGCAGATATCTGTATATATATATATATATATATCCATGTGTTACCTTTTGACATTATGGTGAAAAATAAAAAAATAGTTTTCAAAAAAGAAGGAAGGTTAAAGTAATGCCAAATAGTCAAAGCTCCTTCACACCACACAGATATTTTCAGATTTTCTATTAAGGCTCCAAACTCTAAAAAGGTCAAAGTTAATCTGAGCTGAACAGGTGCAACAAACTTCACAGTAAAGTCAGGGACACGTCAATCACAGAAAAAATATCCTGAAAAAGAAGTCATTAATATTCTGTAATGTAAATATAAATGTTCTATTCAGTCACTTCTAACCTAAACCACCATGTAGGTCATGTGGGGAGAACTGACGGCGGTTGTACCAGACCTTCGTTGTCATGGTTACAAGAATACAAGCCACAGGAATGTAGCGGTGACACGTGTCCCGGACCTGAATCTTCACGGGAACGATAATAAATTGTGAATAAAATAATAAATATGTGATCAAGGTTATACTGTTATGGCACAGGTAGAAAAAAAACCAACAAATTATGTACAAACGGTTAAAGGAACCTTTGTCGCCATGGTAACGATGGTAAACATGGTTATGGCTGTGGAAACGGGATTAAAGAGACATTACATTTTGTTTAATTATTCTACAATCTGGCTTTTTCATGCACTGGTCTGACTGGTTGAACGTGTGGTCTCAGATACGTGTCTAAGTGAAGGTGCAGTTGAAATCACAATGAACCAATAAAACCTTACTCCTCCAGTGGCTCCAGCTTAACGGGCACTGACCTCTAGTGAGTGACTGGCAGAAGTGAAAGTGTGAGTTCACGGACACAAACATGCAGAGTCAGAGCCAGGGAGGGAAGTTTCAATCAGCTGCATCCTGGCACCCACATGGAGTCAAAACTCACAATAAAGCAATCATATGAAAACACTGCGTCGTCGTCGTCCATCTGTGTTTCTGTGCTCGACTATTTCTTGACCAATGACCAGCAACCTCCTAAAGCTAAACTAAGCAGCTAAGCTAACTGCTAACATCAAGTTGTCCGATTTCCTCTGATACACAATAAAAAGCAAATAAGCACGATTCCCAAAATGTTTGAAGTGTTCGTTTTAATACTTTATACAAAATTTTTGGCCATCACAGTAACGTTGCCCCACAAAAACTGATTCAAAGAAAACAACAGGTGAAACGCTGTAGGTGACAGAACAGGAGGATAAACAGTCACAACTGTCCAACCATGCAAACAGGAGTTTATGGGAACCGCTGCGTTTTATTGAGTTTTGTTTTCCACATACATAAAACTATATGTGCACTGTAGCCAAAAATGCTTGTATTTACAAAAAAGAAAAAGAAGAAATGAATATACACCTAAGAAATATAATAATAAAAGTCCTTCAGTGATTCCTCACAACAACAACAACAACAAAGCAAGTATGAACAGAACCGTTTGACACCTTGTGAAGATTTTTGTGCAGATTCTTTTCTTACAAGGAGATAAAGTGTTTGTATTATACAAAACTCAGATGCCGCCGCAGCCCCACGTTCTCTGGGTGTATGAGGGTAGAAAAACACTACAAGCTTTCTGAAGATTCGTCAATGACACAGTGTTAAACTCACTACATCGTTATTTACCTTCAGTGGTTTGAATTCAGCTATTAACACTAATTACAAATGCAAGTTAAAATAAAAATGGGGTGTTTGCTGGATTTTGGGGTGAGAAACCGAAATTTAAAAGAAAAAAGGGGCCATTGCATTCAATCAACAAAAAGATTAAATCCAAACTCTTGTAGTGTTTGTTTCCATCCAAGGTCAGAAGCACATGTGAGTAAAGACCAATAACTTGCAAAGTATCTCGGAACAAAACGCTGATGAAGAACTAGTAACTGCATCCTCCTGGAAACACGGTTGGATGGCGACTCAAACCTGAACAACTCATTCTGTAATTGAACTTGAACTCAAATTCCTGTTGAAGCGATGTTCAGAAACTGTTTATCTGAGCAGCAACTGCTGGTTCAGCGCCTGAGTTCGGCTTCAAACGTCAGGTTTAACGAGAGAATACGTCTCTCGTGAAGGAGAACATGAGCTCGGGCTTTTCTCATCGAGCTGATTCTCAAATTTATTTGAACATTGAGAAAGTTTCTCTAAATGACAAATGTCCGGCCGAAAAAATGTCACCTATAAGCGAGGGAACAATTTAAAAAGCAAAATCCTCACTGAGAAGAAGAAACGGTCTCTTAAAAAAGTTTGTGTCACACTGACTGTGGAGGGAGGAGATAATAAAAGCTTCATTGAGATTGAGCCAGGTCAGAAAATACAGGAAACATTCGGAGGGCGTAGAGATGGGCAGTGATTCAATAAACGAGACGACCTCGGGCTGGATATGTACAATAAGTGAGCCATTTCTGAAATAATAATAATAATCTATATAAAAAAATACAGGTTGCTGTTACTACCCATCTATACAGCCTCAAAATAATGGCCCATAACAAGCCTAAGTGCGTTTCTTTAGTTAGATTATATGTAATTATTCTGCTTTTGTAATCAAAGTTGCTTCTGGCATTTCTGTCCAATAATTACACAAATGATTATTTGTAGGTGAAGCTAATGATCTCATCATCCCGACATGTTTCTCTGATGAAGGTCACCACCGCCGTCCTCGTTGAACTGAACCAGTAAAGGCGTCGTCGAGGAGATTAAGTTTTAAGCGCGGTACTTTTAAACATTTCCCTTGTTGATGTTGAACCCTTGAACTTCTAACATGGTTAACTCACGTCAAGTTCAATACCCTGCTGCTGCCCGACAGTGTGTTGAAAACATGCAAAAACCTGCCAGTGTCGATAATGTGATGGAGATAAAGCTCTGAGATTGAGAGAGGTGTTGAAAGTCGGATGGTTTAATGAGGTTTTGGAGAAAGAAGCTGATCAGGAGCTGCAGCCGCTGACCCACGAGACCAGGTCACCACCTTTGGTCCAAAACGTTTCTTCCTGGTGTTTGTCCCACATTCATGGAACCACTGGACAACGATGGTGAATGAACACTTTTGATCCTTCAGTGTTGTTCTTGTGGATCGATTGGAAAGCAAAGGAGGAGGGAGAGAGAGAAAAAGGAAAACATCCCCCAAAATACTCTTTGCCAGTAGCAGCTAGTTTGATGATCAATCTTAATGTGAAATAATAATATATAAAAAAAAAAAAAAAAAAAAACTTTAAATGTCCTCCAGGCTGGAAGATGACAAAATAAATTATATTTAGGCTGACACATGAACGCATGTCCTTGCGGGTGAGTGTTTGCATTGTGTGTGATCCTCACTGCACAGGCATTTAGCCCAGCAGCAGCCCAGACAGGGCGTTCAGGTCTCTCATGTACGGGTTGTCGCTGAGGATGCGGTCGATCCGCTGCTTCTGGTCGGGGAAGATGTCGTACAGCTTCCTCTTCAGCTCCGATGTCTCCCCCGGCGATCGCTGGGGCGGAGGCGAGGGTGACGGGGAGGGGGAGCGGCGTGGTGGGTGCCATTCAGGGGGACCAGAGTGGGGCCAGTGCGCTGTGGGGTGGGGCATCAGGGAGGTATGAGGCCGGGGTATGGAGGCGGGGGGTCGAGGAGCGGAGTGCAGGGCCTGGCCGTAAACCGGCTGCTGCTGCTGGCTGGTCGGCCGCAGGTCTGAGGGTCTCTGAGGGGGCGGGGTGACTGCAGCTCTCCTGAGAGGAAAAGGATGAGTTTGTTAAAGACACTGAGACTTCAATGTGTTTACGATCATACAGAGAGAGATCACAGGTTTCCTCTGAGCTCCGGCCTCACACACCTGTTGTCTTTTCGCAAGAAGACGTCAGGTGAGGTCCGTTTTTACCCAGAGGGTCGTCAGGGATCATGAAGTGGTCCTCCACAAACGTGAACTGAAGCAACCTGTCAATCACAAGGACATTCAAAAATATGTACATTTAACAGTAGAATTTCTATATAGTATAAAGTATAGAACTATAAAATCAGATTGTAAAAAAATCTTTATTTTCTTCTCTCATCTCTCTATCGATGAACAATCAGCACAAACTCTGAGCAGATGAGTTCATGTGTCACTTTCAAGAATTAACAGAAATTTAAACAATATCTTGATTATTTGTTCTCTATAGTTTTTATAGTGATTGGGAATTGTAACCAATCACCACATTTCAGTGCTGGTAGGAGCCAGTGTGTTTTAACAGCTACAGTTTGGTTTTGCAGAAACAAATCCTCACGTCACACACTGTGATCTGAAAAGCTGCTTAACAACCAACAGAGGGCGACACAGTCTCACAGGAAACTCATCAAGTCTCTGTCTTCATTCTCTGGTGACGTGTGCTGTGTGACTTAAACCAAGAAAACTTTATATGACTAAAAAGAACCTACACATTCTAAATTTACACTGATTGCGATGATGATGTTGTCATTTCACGAGCCAAATGATCTTATTTGAATATTCCTGGACGTGAAAATTATGTATCTGTGAGTTGCTGTTATTGTCAACGCAATAATTTCATTCATTTATTTGTAATATTTTATTTTGTTTCTACTCTCTCATTTGTAAAAGTACAATACTAAAATCTCTGCCCCATTGTGGTCAAACGGGGTCTTGCTTGGATTGCTTGTCTCTGTGGACTTCCCAGTATCAGGTTGTGTAATGGGCTGTGTAAGTGAATGACTAATTGAGACGTGTACACGTAACGTGCCGTCACCTCTCTTGAATAATCCTCCGCCAGGTGTCCGAGGTGTTGACAAAGTCCCTCAGGTTGTCGTTGGTAACAATGATCCCATCTGTTTTTTCTGCGAGGTGGAGCAGGAACCTGACAAAGAGAGAGAGTGTGAGTGTGTGTGTGCATTAGATAATCAGGATTTTCCCTTTGTTCAAAGTTCACAGATGGGAATCCACAGCTAGAGGAGCACCCTGTGTGCTGAGTCAGGATGAGGTTCAGGTAGTTCACTAATGGGACATAGGACTGATAGAGCTGCTGACCACAGAAGTACATCATGATTTCAGTCTTTTTTAAAAACCAAACATCCTTTAAATCTAGTTAGTGTTCTAATTCATGTCTTTATGTAAATACAGTGTGGCAACATCCATACTGATACGTTTTCATTTTAAAATGGTATTTCGTGTGGCAGGTGTAAACGTAGCAGCAGTGCTGTGTTAAATAAAATGTCGTCCTGTGGCTGTAGACAAGACGATTGAGAAGACGACACGTGTGAGATATTCATGTCGGAGGAAACAAGCTGAATATGGAACCAAAATATCCCAAAAGAACAAAACAGTCCCCGGCTTTCACCTGCTGGTTTATGATTGAGTCTCTTGTATCTGCATCACTGGATATGAAAAGGTTCTAAGCTGGTGACTGTCTCTTTAAAATGACTGCTTTAATGAAAACGTTTGCCTTGCCAAAAAAACCTTTGTTTTAGCTTCAGATTTTGTCATCCTGTATGAACCCTTGAGTAGCCTGAGATCCTCTGTCAGAGGGTTTCTCACTGATCCAGAGACGAGGTTAAAGCGAAAGGGACCAGAGGAAATGATCCAGGAACTTATGCTGTCAGTGTTAGAATCAGTTTCATCTTTTAGTCCCTTCTTCGCACCACTGGAAACCATTTCATCATTTTATCTGAGCAGTTTGTTAATTTTAATTTAACCATTGAACTATTGATTTGCTATCTTGCTTATTATGAAGCACCGTGTAACTGTGTTTTGAAAAGGGCCATATTTCTTAAGGGTGTGGGTGTGTACCTGTCATCGTGAGAGGAGATCCTCTGACCACAGACCTCTCTGGACGGCGTGAAGGAGAGCAGCCTCAGGTCTTCCAGCTGGTTTAGAAAATGTTGCTCTGTAATAACGTAACAACAGTTAAATACCTGTTGCATGAGACTGACACACACACAGTAAGGTTTGTTTGGATTCTGCGTGCTCGAAGAGGGTGTAACTTATTAATGTCAATAACTCCAGTGGTTTGTTTTAGTTGCCTTTGATCAAATATAAAAAGTTGAACATCTTCTTCATTCACACTGAAGTCAGCCCTGGAGCCAAAACAACGAAAGACACTTTGCTCTAACACCTGCAGCTCATTGTTGTCGTACCTGTTGTGAATCTGTCTCTCTTCTGACGCCACTGGGGAACAAATACCGTGATCTCTCTGTGGCCCCGCCTCCAAAATGTCTCCACAGCCAGCGCTATGCCTCGACAGGAGAAGAACCGATGAAGGCCGTGACTGGAGAAGAGGAGCGACACAGTCAGAGACGAGGATCAGAGGAAGAAACAGACAAATGAAAAATACACTTGACAGCAGTAGAGTGTCTCATGACTGGATAAAAATAGATTTAAGTTAAGGTATAAGTGGTTTGTAAGAAGGATCAATATTAATCAATAATCAACACATCATCACCGGCTTCTAATCTCCCTAATTTCTAATGTCCCTTCCCAGGCTCCATATAATTTGAATTAACTGCAGTTTTTCAAAGCTAAACTGCTTCATAAGGGACTGAGAAGATTTAGATTTGATCCTTTAAGTTGATTTGATACTGGATTTGGATTTCCCCCCCCAAACAACTCAACCACCAACAGCTGTAGCATTGCACAACAGATAATGAACCGCATGCAACACATTGCACAGTGCGACTGAACAAAGTGTCCTGTACAAACCACAAATACTTCACCAATGCATTCATTTCACAGTCTGAATTCTGACATGGTACAAAAAGGGTCAATATTTATAATGCATTAAAATCCTCTGGGTATTATGGGTTGAGCAAAAGCAACAACAACAAAAAGAAAATTAAGAGAAAATATAAAGCTCTGAAATCATAATAATGCAGCCAAGTCTACTTATTATATAATTAGCAGG
Organism: Reinhardtius hippoglossoides; assembly: GCA_006182925.3. NCBI lineage: Eukaryota > Metazoa > Chordata > Actinopteri > Pleuronectiformes > Pleuronectidae > Reinhardtius > Reinhardtius hippoglossoides. Next base: position 3,501,187 of record CM031674.1, read on the forward strand.
ACAGCACCTAACTTCAAACTGACTCTCAATGGTCTCCATGGCAACAGGAGCCCTGTAGTACTCACAACAAAACAGCACCCAAACAACCACACACACCGTCGCCTGACCCAGATTGTTGATAGTGACGTGAACAGCGTGTACACGCGCACGTCAGACGGCTGTAATACAACAGCATGGTAGCTACAGCAGAAAACCTCAAAAACAACAATCTCCAACAGAGATGAGAAACTCCCCGAGATCATCCGGCATCACCGGAGCAGGAAGCTGACGAGCCGCAGACCCACAACACAACACTTATTAAAAACAAACAAACAAACAAACAGGGTTGTCAGTGCATTTGAAGGCCTTGTGTGCATTTGTTAAATTAATCTGCGCCACATTAATAAGCCTCAAAACCCTGCAGAGAGCAACGTTTTAATATATTGATTTTTCTAAGCATCGTTTGAAGCATTTAAGTTGCAAGAAAACGCAGCTGTCATCACTTTGCTTCATTTTTGTTTGATTTATAATAAAAAATAGAATCCCCCCCCCCCAAAAAAACTTGTAAATTAATGTAGCTTCTGTTCACTTTTCTTTCCTCTTCCTTGTCATGTGAATTTCTGTCAGTTACTTCTGCGCTGGCTACTTCCCTTTTCGATTATCCTGTTCAGCAATCTGGCCTCACATGAGCTGTGGTAAAGCAGCGAACGGCCACAGTAGCTGCTGGATACGCACAATATTTAGCAACAGTAAAGGATAGGTCACTGGAGATTGTCTGATGCCGATGGGACAGGGACCAAGATGATTTGTGTCATATTAGAAGAGGAGACGCATCTTCAATCTCGATCTACAGTCGATGGCACTGACTCAGTCTGTGGAAAACTACAAACACCATTCCAGTACATGTGCAGTGCAGACAGCTGATAATAAACGTCTGTCACCACACACACACACACACACACACACACACACACACACACACACACACACACCACACACACACACACACACACACACACACACACACACACACACACACACACACACACACACACACACACACACACACACACACACACACACACACACACACACACACACACACACACACACACAACACACACCGAGAGACGACAGAGCAAGAACATTTTCGGCTGTGGGGTCGGAGCTGCAATGCAAACTCAGGGGAAGTTCCAACAGTTGAAAGAGAAAGTGATGAATGACACCACAGTGGGCAAAGATTATGCAACCAGTAATATCACCATGGAAACCTGATGTAACCTGAGGCTGCAGAGCTCATCAGAGCAACTTTACATGTCCGAACAACCTCCGTCGAGATCAGGATCAAGATCATATCCTGATTCTCAAACCTGCACTGAGAACATCACTTATAATTTAAAGCAGCAGCGGCCATTTTAAATTAAAACTAGAAAGGAGCTCATAACAGTCCTCTTATGAAAGCCATTTAAATTCACCAGATCCAGATTTTTATTTGGATCGGCACCGGATGACACGATGTTCTTCAGGTTGAGACCTTAAGATTCTAGAGAAACCCAACAGTTCCAACAAGCAAACATACTGGCGATAGCGGAAAGACAAAAAACTTCCTTTCAACACATAGTTGTGTGTCAAACTTAGTATTTCTAACTAAATGTAAGACTGATGAAAGCTTTTCTGCTTCAGCGTACTTCTGGTAAAGGCCGAGTGGGGGAGAGGGGAAGGGGAACAGAACATGAAAGGAAGTGGTTGTAAAAGTGAGAGTTCGAGGTAAGGTCATCTGGAATGAAAACCGTGATGACACATCGGCAGAGAGTGACGAAAAAGAATCAAGAAGAGCCGAGCAAGAGTCAGAGCAATGTGCTACGACTTTTACTGTCATACTCTGCCTTTACCTGGTATTTTCTTTTCGTAATGTTCAGAGGAAATTATGGGGGATTACTGGAGAGGAATTTATGGGTTAACATGTTCCAGTAAACCCAAGGGTTTCTGTGTGTGTGTGTGTGTGTGTGTGTGTGAGAGTGAGTAGACTCACGCCATAGCCACGTTGCTGCCATCGATGATAATGTGTCTGAGCTCTGGACGCCCCGGCTCATTCGGCAGCTTCAGGGTGTAGGGCGTCCTCAGCGACTGATGAAAACGACCCAGACCGGTCACTGGGGGCGCAGGGGGGTCGTTTGCTGGAGGGCTCTTGGCCAAGCCCCCGTGAAAGCCCATGTGGCCGATGGTCTGATAGGGAAAGGCCGAGGGCCGGTTGATGGACTGAGCCGACTGAGGAGGAAGAGGTCAAGAGTTGGATATTAATACATTTAACAAAAAACTTCAGGATAAGACAGTTGACAGTTGTAGGAAGCAGTAGGTGTCATTTTTTGGTATGTTTTCATGCATAGAAAGACACTGTAAGCGGACTTGATTACTGTAAGTTAATTATCTAAACACGATTATGCCCAAACCTTTTAGTTCCACTGTGCATCATTCAGAATAGGAATGTTTAAAGTGACCATACACAAAACACTGTTTGAAGTGGAGGGGGGACTTTAGGTTAATACCTACACTGGGAGTCGACGCCAGGGAGGTGGTGGTGGCCGCCAGCCACTGAGGCGTGCTGCGCAGTGCCGTCACACTCTCGACTTTCACCGATCCTCCTAAAGTCTGAGTCCCGCCCCTGGACAGGTAGTCCCTCTGAGGGACGCCACTCCCGCCGCCCACTCCCCGAGCCAGATAATCTGTTCTGGATCCCGAGTGGGTGTCGAGTTGTGCCGCGAACATACGGGACATACTGCCGTCTGCTGTTTTGGTATCCGAGAGGATGACATCCTCGTCGTCGACAATGGTAATGACCTCATAGTTTCCTGCTCCTCCTTGAGCACTGGAGCTCCTCTTGATTGTGATTGCCTGAAATTAGATTTTCATTAATGAGGCACAACACCATTTAAAACTGAAATAGATTAAACACATCATATTTTCATGTGATGAACCAATTAGAGGAGTCATAAGATATGAAGCGGTTTATTGGAAATGATGTGAAGTGAAGAGATGTAGAGATCAGAGTTAAGATGGATGATAAAACGAGTTATGACAGATAACATGCGGTGACAACTTTCACAAGTGATGACTTAAATGATGATTTAAAGTTTATCATGTCGCAACAGATAATCCTGTGGTTGGATTCAGTTTTTGTTCTTCTATCAAAGGAGAGAAAATAAAAATGAACTAACAAGGTCTCTAAGAAGTGAAATACCTGCTGAGTGCTCGTCTCGCTGCCGCTGCACTGCCTCCGGTGGCCCAGCCCATTGCTACTGCTCCCGTGCTGGTTGGGCTTAATGTTCTCTTTAGACCTGCCTGGGTCAACCAGCGCTCTGCTGAGCTCCTTGTCTCTGAGACGAGAGGCTGTAGAGGACGAGGACGACGAGGAGGAGGAGGACGCTGTGTCCGAGGAGCGTATGGAGGGGGGCCATCTCTCTTTGTCGCCTCCTTTTGAGCCTCCTCACACCGCTTGGTCTCCTCAACGATCTTCTCCAGGACGAGGAAGGTATCCTCAGTCTGTCCTGTCTCCTTGACAATACGCTCCACCACTTCCTGCTGGTAGCCCATGGTCCTGGAGACATTTAGTTTTAACATGTTTTAATTTGCAGCATGATAAGTGACTGTGACGAGATAAAATAAAACTATTTTCTATAGTTACAGCCTTTTCTGCTCAGTTTTATGTTATATGTTATATTTACGTTGCATGTTTTGTTGCATTACTTTTTTCAATTTGGCCAGTGAGAAAAAAAAAATTGTGATACAAGGATGAACGACCATTAAAGAAAACTTGTTTGTTTAGATGCCACCGCTGCTGCTCAGCCTGTAAACACTTCACTGGGAAACAGGAAGGGAAATGTTTTGACTGATCCAGTCTGAAGCTTCATTTTAGCTTCGGCTGAACTTTAGGATCTATTTTTACACAGAATGAGCGCAGTTGATTCTGCCTGTTACACTGAACTTTATTCGTAGCAACTCATCTGCTGATAATTCTCTTTTTAACTTTATTAAATTACTTAATCAAAAGTCTTGGTTGGTCCGACCAAGAACACAAATTCATATTTGAGAAGATAGAACATTCAACAAGCAACATAAATCCTGTCATCAGGCTCATAGACCTGACATATTAATAACAGCATCATCAGCAAAGACTTGAAACTGTTTTGACTCTTACCTGAAGAAATTGACCAAGCAGCGGAGGTTGGTTTCTGGGCTGACTGCCTCTCCCTCGTCTGAGATGCCTTCACTGGAGTCCAGCATGATCGGCCCGACTGTGTTTGCTTTAGCAGAGGAGGAGAGAGACGATGAGGCTGAGGGCGTTTTGGATCTACAGCTGCTACTCGCGCCCCGGCCCTCCCTGTCCCTCTGTCGCTCTCTCGCTCTCTCTGGCGACTCGTCTCTCCGCTCCAGAGAGTATTGTCTCTTTGTGTCCCGAGTCTCGCTCTCAGACGAGCGCCGCTTGTGTGAGGGCCGAGTGCCGTTGAGCAGGACGGTCTCGGCACCTAAACCTATCCCTCCTCCCGCTTTCCCGGCTCCGCCGACAGATCCCACCGTGGCCCCTCTCTCTTCAAAGCTAGTGTCCAAGATGCGGTTGGAGAGCTCCGTCACTGGCGTGTTGCTCTGCGAGCGGTCCTGGTCGACCTCCGCCGTGCTGAGATGCAGAGTCTGGTTGAGGAAAGAAAATGCCAATCATATAGTCAAAGTTGCTCTTAAACACCAACACTTCCCATGGTTATGTTGCATTTAGTACTTAGGTTTTTCCAGTGTGGAATGGCATGGTAAATGGCGACTAAACTAAAAATAAAAGTTGAATTCACTTATATTGAACCATTTGATTTAAATTACAAGTTAAAATACATTTTCATTGTGGCAGAATTTCCAAAACTGAAACAACACTAGATGCATCTGGAAAACCTTTTCTACTGTGTGAGGATGAAACCTAAAAGAACAAATGCTAAAGACGCATTAAAGACGCCTCCACGAACCAGTGAGGATGTGTTTGTGCTGGTGGGGCTGTGAGCCAGTCCCAGTAACTCTTCCTTCAGGGCACTGGGCAGCAGAAGAAGCTCCATCGTGTATTTATCATCTCGTTCCTCAACGAAGGATTTGAACGCTCGTTTCACCGCAGGCTCTCTGTCACCAGGTAGACTTCGCTTCTCCTGGACAACACAAACGCAGAGAAAGAGATGTGATGGCACACGGTGCTGCATATTTCCATTATCAATCTTCCTTATTTTGTATCAATTGATTATATAATGATTTATGAAAGGTAATGAAATTTAAAGTGAAAAATGCCCATTGCAATTTCCTATAAAAGAAGGTGATGTTTTCAAAAACCTATCTTTACAGGTCCCAACATTTCCACCCATTCATCCTTTAGGTTAAACTGCTGAATAGTGAAAGTGTGTGAGGTGACTGATTATTAAGACTCGTACCTGGAATAGTGCTACAAACTGCTGAACTCTGCTCTGCGCCATCACAACAGGCTCGGCCTGGCCCACCAGCCGCAGGCGACCCGGCTCGGGCACCTGAACCTCGGCACTTGTGTCCCGTATGAGCCTGTCCAGGAAGAGGCCGCGGGCACCAGCAAAGATACAGTGCATGTCCACTGGGTACCGCTCCTCTTTCTGCAGTTCTGGGTCACAAAGTCCTCGCACATATTCCTGCACAATGAGAAGAAGAAGCTCTAATTAATTTACATCATCGGACCAATAAAGCAGTGAAGATGTGTTTAATAAGCAAAACAACAGCAGGTTATAATAGGTAATCCAAGTAGAAGTAGAAGAAACTGTAGTTTCTCAAATGCTGCTAATTCAATCGACTTCTTAACTCGTGACACGTTGACGTGCTGAAACTAAACTATTCATTGATTCAGGGAATCTCCTCACTGTGGCAAAGTGTGATGAATCAGATCCAGGTGGATGTGTCACATATTTTTAGAGTGAATGTGTACAAAAGAAAAGAACCAAGAATGTTAAATGACTCAGCGATGACTCATTGGGAGTAAAAAAAGAAAGAACTGATATCAGAAGTGATAGAGAACCAGGTAGTAAATACTTGGGTGAGGCTTTTTAAAAAGAAACAAATGAGATGGAGTTTCCCGTGCGTCTGGACCTGCAATTATCAAATCTGCTGTCAAGTTCTCCTCGTACTTACGTGCAGGTTTTTAATGACTAGAAGTAAAAATAGAAAGGTGGCATTCAGTAAGTATAAATAATACAGTATGATTATGTCTGGCGTGGTTCATGAGGTTAAATGTTCTCAGAAAGAACTTAAAAAGCTTTCACAAAGAGAATAGTTTAAAGACAGGTTTTATATGAGGTTACAGATTAAAGCTGCCAGACATTTTCCAAAGGGGCAGTGAGTGAGAACGCAAATGTCCCGAGTCAGTTGCTTCAGACATTTTCTACAACTTTTCCGGGCAGCCCCCTGGTAAAACGGAAAATATCAGAGTGAGCCCATGTGAGACTACAGCAGGAAAATGTCTGGAAAATGTCTGTTGATAACATTACAACCACTTGACATTTTACTGGGGGACAGGCGGGAAAAGTTCCGGAAAATGTCCGGCGCTAGGGGACAGGCGGGAAAAGTTCCGGAAAATGTCCGGCGCTAATGACTCGGACATTTGTGTTCTGGCATAAAGTCTCCCCGGAAAATGTGTCTAGAGTTCAGAGCCCGTCTGAAAGCAGCTTTAGCCGACTCCCCCTCTGTTTAGTCAAAGCCACAAAACACTACAAAGCAGAAGATTATAAAAAACCAAAATGTCAGCCAATTAAATTAAAAACTGTATTTCTTCTTCTGTAAGTCAAACAGCTTTATATCATCCACATGTCGACGCTCTGAGAAGTAACAGCATTCTGTGGCAGAATGTTTAAAGAGAAAATAACAATTATCACTATCTTCAATCATGTGCAGCACTTCTGTCACGGTTACTTAACCCGTAAGAAACTAGATTACTGGAAAGCTATTCATGGGGATTACAGCAGTGATTTCCCAAACTTTAGGATGGTATGGCTGTGCAGAAAGTCACGTTTGACTCGTGTGGAATCCTCATTATGAGTCGCACAGGCCGACAGTGAAATGTCCTTCTCAGCATCACACTCGCGGTTGACTGGCAGAGCCTGGAACAGCTGGTTGCAGACTTACGCACCAAAGTGAGACTCGTGTCACGAGATACAGAAGTGTGACCAATTCTCGTGTGCGGGAAATCACATCGAAATAAAATCAACAGATATAGACTGCTGCTTTGCATGGGTAAGCAAAATGTATGATTTCCAAATAGATCTCGGGTTTAGATGACTGCAACTGACAGCTGTGTTTCAAATCATCGGCAGTATCAGACTAGATAAAACGCCAACGCCAAACTATCCAACATGTCACGATTGCTTTGGTCTTATAGTAGAAATATAAGTGAAAAAAAAGTTAGTAGTCTGATAACCTAAATGATATTTTTATTATAAAGCATAGTTAAAGAAAGTGAAAAAAAAAGGATTGGATCTCCACTTTAATCTACATCTGCTGTGGCTCAAAGCGGGTCGTCCATTAACCAGAGGGGTTGGTAGTTCCATTCCTGACTCAGTCGCCATGCAGAAGTTAGATAGTGAATCCAAAATTAGCCCTGACAACTTATTGTAAGTCGTTTTGGATAAAAGCGGCAGCTAAATGAAATGTAATGTAATGTAACAACTGTGAATGTGGGATCTGAGTCAATTATTTTGATGATCCAATATTAATTTGAGTATTTTTTTGTAATAAAGAATTTGAAAAGTTTGCCAGTTCCATCTTCTCAGTTGTGAGGCTTAAAGCTTTTCTTGTCATACATTAAACTGACTGAGCTGAATATTGTTGGCATCTGGTCAGTAGAAACTATTTATTTTTGATATGATATAACAAAAAAAACATGAATTTTTCACATCTTGGTGATTTTCGTTACCTCCGACATGGAGGTCGCTTGTTGATGGTTTGTTTGTCGGCAAGATTACACCAAAAACCTACTGAACAGATTCTAAGGGATAAAACATTGTTTTTCTTTTATGAATATAGAGGTAAGTGATATCTATGCGTGTGGGACTGTTGGGACTTGACTGAAGAACGCGCTCTACTAGTCTAGTGTCTAGTCATGACGCCACAACGCAGACCTGTTATGGGAAAATGAAAGTGAGTGAATCAAACTGAGCTGAGTTTGACCTAAATCAACAATTAACAGCGAGACATCAAGTGACTTCATCCAAATGTTCAGCAGCCGCAGAATAATGAAACTAAACATCATTTTGAAACTAAGATGACGGAGGGGAGGCCTTCACAGCCGTCACACAACCCCCCCACAACCCCCCCTTTGTCTATCAGGCAAACTACCTCACGGTCCTCTTATTAAAAACACAACTGTGTAACTAGATGTTTGTTTATTTTACCACTTTATCTTATTGCTGTTCTCATTCTACTGCTTTTAAACAGAGGGTTGTTTTTATTGCTTCATTTTATCAACTGTCTCTTGATTTAACTTGTTTTGTAATTGCATGCGTTTTCTGTTTTTATGTCCGTGAAGCACTTTGTAAAGCAGTTTTTTTTTTTAAATGTGCCAAATAAATACAGTTTCTTCTTTTCATAATTATCATTATAGTCATTATTATTATTAAATCAACTGTAAATAAAGTTTGATAAAGTCCATCTACTGGTACTAAATCAAATGTCAGGACATGTGTGATTATAGCATTATGTAAAATATGTTTAAATAGTTTGGGAACGTTACATCTACTGTTGCTTTCATTAAACATCTGCTCTACACATGTGTTTGTGCTACAGATGTTATAACTTCCACATGAACTTCTACAGCAACAAACTTATACCTTGTGTGTTTCAGCCTTTGTAGACAAGGACAACACACACTTACATTTATGAAACACATGTTAAAAGTTATATCTGAGCTCATGGTATTTCAGCTCTGACGTTTTGTGAGAAAACGTGTTAGTGCTGCAGATGTTGTGACACGAACCACATGTTTGTATCTCTGAGCTGCAGCAACTTCTACAAAGTTAAACCTTGTGTGTTTCAGCCTTTATAGACAACATCTAAATAATATCAAACCCATGTTGAAGCCCCTGTGTGACCTCAGTGTGTGTGAGGATGTGAAGTGTTGAGATGAAGCAGAGGAGACTGGAGACAATCACAGGACCCAGATCCACCTGTTCACCAGACACAAGGCAACATGGACACAAGGCAACATGGACACTGGACACTGGACACATCAAACCACCGCAGGACCTGCGGGTCGATGTGTGTGTGAAGGGAGAGAAGCAGCTTTGAGTAACTTCACCTTCGCCTTGGACGCGTCGTCCCTGTTCCCCCGGAGCTGCAGCCATATCTGTCGGGAGGTCTTGCTGCCGTGCGGCTGTCCCGTGTGGTCCAGCAGCCCGATGATGGTGAACGTCACTTTGAAAACCTGCTCCACCCGGGGCTTGGCGCACTTCAGCTCCTCTTCCTTCTCCTCCGGGACCGTGAACTCGTCCACGGTGGGGCCGTCCTGCTGCTGCTGCCTCCCCGCCGCGGGGAGCCTGCCGCCCGGCTGCTCCGCGCACGCTAGCTCGGTGACTCGTCGCATTCCGAGGAGGGGCCGCGTTGTTGACATTCCGCCTCTCGGTCGGACCGTCGCTCCGGACCGCGACGACTCAGTACTCGGCCCCGCCGGTGACGCTGGGAGCCTCCGGCGTTTTCATGGTGTGTTTAACGTGAACTGCGGAGCGACGCGGCGACGTTTTAACGGCGTCTACCGACATGAGCGCGGATGTAGCGCTAGCTTCGTAACGCGGAAGCCCCGAGTGACGTATCCGGAAAGTCCCCGGGATGACGTCATCAAAGCACGACGGCGAGTCCACAGATGTTTATCAGCGTGTTCTTTTTTTTTCTTCTTTTTTTTCAGATGAGGTTTCCTGCTCCACCTGATTATTATTATTATGATGATTATGATTATTATTATCATTTTAAAATAGGAACAGAATAAGAAACAAGTTTACATGGGGTTGTACACAATAACAAACAGGAACATAAAAGCCAGGGGTGTTGTACAATATGCATATAAATCATATAAATATCCTGTAGAATTGAACGATATTAAAAGTTTTAACAGCCTTTTTTTGGATGATTTGGAAATAAAGGTTTACATAGGTCTTTCAGAAATAAAATAAAACAGGGTCTTTTATTGATATATTTGCATTTATCATTTATTTTTGGGGGGAAGGGTTTAACCAAACCAAATACCCAATTTCCCCCAAATTATGAAAATTCTTTAAAAAATATGATCAATAATAAACTTACAGGAGCCCTTCTAGAATTTCTTGGTGTTAGAGCAAAGTCCAAAAAAAAGACTGTTTATGGATGCTCGTCACAGAATGATCAGTTTGTGTTTATGTCCTTTTTTCATTTTCTGCATGCATTTTAAAGAACATTTCCGAAACTTATTAACGACCAACTATTTATAAGGAAGCATCCAAAATTTCTTCCAATAAATGTCATTAACAAACTGAATCCAATTTGCTCTAACATTTGGAATAGAGACTATCTCTTTTTGAAAAAGGGCACGTCTGGCTCTATTAGTGTTTGTCTGATGTGGTGCTATCAGCGAAGGAGTCATGAAAACAAGTTTGACAAGCAGAGACCAGGACTTTCCCCGCATTCTTACGACATCAACCGTAGATTGAGATTTCATAAAATGAATTTATTTGTATTATTGTTATCTGTTTATAGGCTTATTCTTTGTACTATTATATTTTAGTACTTTACTGCGTATTCTGGTACTTTATTGTGTGCAATTTACTTAGGGAGTATATACAGTTTTTAGTACATTTAATGTTTGTTACATTCTATATTTTATTTTAATTCTTTCTATCTGTTTTATTGCCACTTTGCCCTATATGCAATGTCCCTTGACAGCTGCTGTAACTCAATCATTTCTCAATTTGGGATCAATAAAGGATATCTATCTATCTATCTATCTATCTATCTATCTATCTATCTATCTATCTATCTATCTATCTATCTATCTATCTATCTTGCCAATTATAAATTGTCACGGAGAAGACCCTTCTGTGTGTGTGTGTGTGTGTGTGTGTGTGTGTGTGTGTGTGTGTGTGTGTGTGTGTGTGTGTGTGTGTGTGTGTGTGTGTGTGTGTGTGTGGTGTTGTGTCAATGCTGAACAAAGAGCTGTGCCAGAGAGTACTACAAAAATGTCCTGCAGCACAGACAGTCATCCAGTCCAGTTAGATATATTTCCTGTTCTACAGCTATGCAACGTTTCCTTTGTCATTTTTATGGAGAATCACTACAGAGTTTCTGAGTAAATTCCACCTTCATTTGCATAAAGTAAAACTTTTTTTAATTCATAAAGTAACTTTGATGCTGTTATGAACGTGAACGTTTGGCAAATAATCCCTTTAGAGAACCACAGTTTTAAGATAAAGTGGCTTTAGTTGATAACGGGAACATATTCAATCACTAACAAATCAATTCATATGTATATTAAAATAAATCCATGAAAAAGTCCACAGACATTACTTTTGGGAACATCTGTTTGAATTCTGTTTTTAAAAATAACTATAAAACTATTATTTTTTAATATTTTGTTTGGATTGTACATTCTCAACAAACAACCATTTGGTCACATGTTCTTCTTGGACCTTCAGACATTATGTCGCCCTCGATGTAATGAAGGTAAAAGAAAAACCTTTAGAGAAAGAGAGGGAGACAGAAAGAATCAGAAAAGTAGATTATAAAAGATTATAAAAGCTTTGTGTTGTTCATAAGATGGAGAGAAGGAGAAGTATATTAGTAGAGTAAAAAAACAGCCCAGAGAAACATCTGTTGTCACCTTTTTATATTCAGTTTGTGGTTGAATGTAACACAAAGACACACAGACACACACACACACACACATATCTTTGTGGCACAGGAACGTTTCTTAGCACCACGGTCATCATCACCACAGAATGTTTAAGTGTATTTGTTTTATATTTTCCTTTTTCTTCAAATGAAGTTAGAAAAAACAGGTTTATTATACATAAAGTGTGCCTGTGTGTTTTGATTTTCAGTGAGCCAGTGTTGCTGTCCTCGTCCACTAGATGGCGCTGTAAGCTTCATAATGGCCTCCTGTTCCCCCGTCCCTGATGACAGAGTAATATCGACTTAAAGGTGTTTCAAATCAATATTTTTCATTATTTGAAGTCCAGACGAATGCATCAAAAGAATATCGTCTTTATTAAAGTTCACCGCGTTGTATCATGCGGAGGGAGAACGACAGGGACAGAGGTGACAGCAATATCCACACTTACACCTCT
>CM031674.1:3518512-3523512 GCA_006182925.3 Reinhardtius hippoglossoides
TGTAAACATGGGGATGAATTCTCATTGTTTCTCTTCCTCAAGCTGCTTCTTGTCGTCTGTTTTCTTCTTCTCTTCTTGAATTTTCTAAAGGCCTGCGTGCGTCCTCCCTCTTCGCTCTGCTCTTCTTCCTTTGTCCTGTGTCTGAATCTTCTCTATACCTCCTCCTCCTCCTCCTCCTCCTCTCCTCCTCCTCCCTCCTCCTCCTCTTTTTCTATCTTACAATTCTTTCCTCTTTTCCAGTCTCACCCTCCTGTTTCTCATCCCTTTGCATCGCTCAAGCATCCTCATCGTCTTTCTAGCCCAGTTTTCTCCTCTTCTTCTTTTTCTTCTCCATCTTCCTCTCCTCTCTCTCTCCTCCTCTTCCTCCTCTCCCACTGGGTGAACCATTGCAGACATGCCTGTTCGGTGCTACAACCCATTTAGGGTCCTGCTGCCGTAGCCACCAGGTAATTGGAGCTGGAGCCAGGACCAGCACAGAGACCACAGGACAGGGGGGGCGTGAGTGTGTGTGTGTGTGTGTGTGTGTGTGTGTGTGTGTGTGTGTGTGTGTGTGTGTGTGTGTGTGTGTGTGTGTGTGTGTGTGTGTGTGCAGCATCAAAGAAAACAGGAGGGAAAGAGCAAATAACAAAGGTAGTGACACACACCAACCACATGTGTGTTAGAACATGTCAATGCTGCCACAGAAGTGGCAGTAAAACGGAAAAGGGCAGAAAGTAGCTTCTCTAAATCTAAAGAGATAAAAAACATTTTGCAAATATGCAAAAAATGGTCTTTCCAATTAAAATCATGGACGTATAATTAAAATCTGGGATCATTTTTTATTTTATTTGTATCTGTCGTCATTAAAGAACAAGTGAATTGATCTGCTTATTATTTGCTTGATTGGTCACTTAATCATTTTGTCTGTTAAAGTTATGATAGTTAACTTTTACACCCGGAGAGAAATAATCACATGAAAGATGATTTGATTAGAAAAAACGTTAATAAATTAATCTTTTAATTGACCAATCGATTAATTGTTTCAGTTCTAATTACGATGGCTCTTCCCTCTAATAATCTAAATTATGGAGGTTAATATTTTAATGGAAATATAAAAGTGTTCAAACTAAATAAAAACATAATGAAATAAATAATGATGACAAAATACAGACAAATGATATCTTCAATTAATTCAAATTAAAATATATTGTTGCATTTTCTGTCAATGTTATAAATACATGATAAATACTATATTATATACATATATTTGTACTTCTTTATCAGTGCTAAGAGCAGTTTTGTCTGTATTTATTTATATTATTATTTAGTTTTTTCAGATGTTATGTTTATTTATGTAATATTAAAATCCTCTGTGCCTCCAGATTGACTCGAATTTAGCTTTGAAGCTATTTATCTGTCTGTGTGAAGCGGAATGATTTAAATATTAACACAAATGTCATGGCATATTCATGGGCAGAAAAATCATGCATGTCAATTATTTCAGTCAATAAAAATGTTGTATCACCATCATCAATAATATACTATACAACTGCATCCACGGCTTCAGTATGTGCAGAGATGGTGTTTTACCAAAGGTCTCACTTATTATCCACTTGGATGAAGAGTGGCTACTTTACACATGAGTACACACAACGTTATTAGCTCCACAAACTACACAGCAGCTAAATGTGTCACTATGTTCAGACCTGGTACTAGCATGTTCAGACCTGGTACTAACATGTTCAGACCTGGTACTAGCATGTTCAGACCTGGTACTAACATGTTCAGACCTGGTACTAACATGTTCAGACCTGGTACTAACACGTTCAGACCTGGTACTAGCATGTTCAGACCTGGTACTAACATGTTCAGACCTGGTACTGACACGTTCAGACCTGGTACTAACATGTTCAGACCTGGTACTAACACGTTCAGACCTGGTACTAACACGTTCAGACCTGGTACTAGCATGTTCAGACCTGGTACTAGCACGTTCAGACCTGGTACTAGCACGTTCAGACCTGGTACTAGCACGTTCAGACCTGGTACTAACACGTTCAGACCTGGTACTAACACGTTCAGACCTGGTACTAACACGTTCAGACCTGGTACTAACACGTTCAGACCTGGTACTAACACGTTCAGACCTGGTACTAGCACGTTCAGACCTGGTACTAGCACGTTCAGACCTGGTACTAGCACGTTCAGACCTGGTACTAACACGTTCAGACCTGGTACTAACACGTTCAGACCTGGTACTAACACGTTCAGACCTGGTACTAACCGTTCAGACCTGGTACTAACCGTTCAGACCTGGTACTAACAACGTATCAGTAACCTGGTACTAGCACGTTCAGACCTGGTACTAGCACGTTCAGACCTGGTACTAACACGTTCAGACCAGGTACTAGCACGTTCAGACCTGGTACTAACACGTTCAGACCTGGTACTAGCACGTTCAGACCTGGTACTAACACGTTCAGACCTGGTACTAACATGTTGAGACCTGGTACTAACACGTTGAGACTGGGTACTAACATGTTCAGACCTGGTACTAACACGTTCAGATCTGGTACTAACACGTTCAGACCTGGTACTAACACGTTGAGACCTGGTACTAACACGTTCAGACCTGGTACTAACACGTTCAGACCTGGTACTAACACGTTCAGACCTGGTACTAACACGTTCAGACCTGGTACTAACACGTTCAGACCTGGTACTGACACGTTCAGACCTGGTACTGACATGTTGAGACCTGGTACTAGCATGTTCAGACCTGGTACTGACATGTTGAGACCTGGTACTGACATGCTGAGACCTGGCATCACCTGTATTGGGGATATTTTAGCTTCATTGTGTTAAAGTGGGAGAAAGTTGAGTGTATGAGCTGTTTTGTATAAAAGTCTCAAAGCAGTTTCTGTTCAGGTGATATTAAACAGAAACTGATGCCCACAGACTTCAGCTCAAAGCAGTGGGAGTATAATATTTCAGCATATGTTAATGGAAAACATTTCAGCACAACACAAGCTATTTTTAATAATAACACAGAGTGTTGTTGCAATGACACAGCGGCGCCGTCGCGGTGCCACATTAGGTGGAAATTGATGGAGAGACTTTTAGTGTCAGTTAAGTGAAAAACAAAGTGTCAGAAGTAAATGCTGGATGAAATAAAGACTGAAGAAGAAGAACTCTCTGAGAATCACTCACATAAACCAGGGTTATAAAGTTTGAGAGGTGAAATACTCAGGTGCCACCGGGTGTAAAGAGCTGCATCATTTAGATAGGAAACCAGGATTTTCATTGTATTTAAACATGGGTTTAAATTGGTGTGAAATCAGGATTTTTTTGCAGCAGCGTGTGAAAATGTATTTGTTAAAAAGTAGTGACGGGAACTTTAATGTGCGGTGTTCTTCACTTTCACTTCCAGATTCATGGGAGAAGTTGAGATTCCGGAGAGAGAGAGAGAGAGAATCCTTTTAACAGCTCACAATAACACAACATAAAGACAACAAACATAAATACAGCGATAAGTCATCCCGACACTTCACACGTCACATTCTCCCTCTCCTCCCCACTTCTCTCTCTCTCTCTCTTCTTCTCTTCTCATTCTCCTCATCTCCTCTCTGTCTCCACCTCTCCCTCCCTCCTTCGCTCTTTTGCTCTCCTCCTCCTCCCTCGTTTCCTCTCTAATGCGTCCATCTTTCTCTCCCTGTTCAGCACAGTAGGGGAGAGCTGCATTTGAAGCTCATTAAGTAAAGACCTACAGAGCACTGTGGTGTGTGTGTGTGTGTGTGTGTGTGTGTGTGTGTGTGTGTGTGTGTGTGTGTGTGTGTGTGTGTGTGTGTGTTGCGGCTGTCTGGTTTCTCCTTACGCATAAAGAATTAATGACATATAACTGCTAATATACTCTGGGTGTCTGCGGCAGGACAAACAAACACCAAATGAAATCTTCTAAAATACATTTATTTCCCATTAATGTCGCTGACAACAGTCACCGATTAAGGATCAAAATTATTTGCAGACCAATATAATCATTTATTTTCTTATTAATATTTCATTTAGATTCAGGTTGAGTGCAGTTCCTCACTCATTGGAGGTTTTCACACCTGAAAGTCAGAACCACAAATGTCTTTGTTCCATTAGTAACATTTGATGCGGTTACTTTTGGTTTCACATTGTAATTTAGGGAACGCACTAAAGAATTCAGAGAACGTCCTGTCGTCATCACCTACGTGAACTGCGTCTACCTATACTTGACATTGATTGGTTCGTATACGTCGCGGTTCAGTTTGATCCAGAGCGAGAAAAGACCTCTTTGGTTCGGGCTAAAGTTTGGTCTGTTGGTCTGAGGAAACTTTCACACCTTTTATTTTGTTTCAAACCAAACTGAAAAGTCTAAAGGTCCGGACCAAACAAGGCAGGTGTGAAAGCTCCGATAGCAGCATCACAATATTAAGTTTTCTGAAAGGGAACTGCTTCGGTCAAAATGTAAAGATTTCACATATAGATCAACATGTAATTTGTTAACACTCTCAGTTCAAGCCTCGTGAATTAAATGTCAAGCTTAATGGTTCTTAATGATCTATAAAGTGTTAGTCACCCTCATTAAGCCATGAATTAAAGATTTACAATCCCTTTAATATTGCTGCATTATCAGAGTGTTACCTGTAACCCTCCTGTTTACCAGAGACATTTAGAACATGAACTAATTAATCTTTAATGTCAGGATGTGAACACACGTCATTAACCCTGTTACAACAAACCTCTGCAACAAAAATGGTTCTTTTAATTTGTTAAAACGTAAATTAAGTATATTTACTCAATTACTGGACTTGAGTTCACATTTGAGGTACTTCTACTTTCCCAAAGCTGTTCCATTTTAAGCAACTTTATGCTTCTGAACGTGTGAGTGTGTGTGTGTGTGTGTGTGTGTCTGTGTGTGTGTGTGTCTGTGTGCGAGTGTGTGTGTCTGTGTGCAAGTGTGTGTCTAGCAGTGGGAGTTGGGGGTAGGGAGGGGG